>PVKZ01004055.1:0-99682 GCA_004027375.1 Macroglossus sobrinus
GAAGGAAGGAAGGAAGGAAGGAAGGAAGGAAGGAAGGAAGGAAGGAAGGAAGGAAAAAAGGCAATGATTTAAATGGCTTCGTAATCTTTTCCCCATTCACATGAGTAACAATCACCCATACATCCTTCAAGGCATTTCTTCATATTTTATCTGATTTTATTCTCATCACAACCTTGAGGGAACCATTTTTAAGCAAGGAAATGAACACATAGAGGTTAAATGATGTGCCCAGGATGATCCAGCAAAACAGGTCCAATCCTTCTAGCGGGCAAGCCAAGAAAAGTGTCTGGTTTGTTCTATATGTGGAATGAAACTCACATCTCTTTCCAAGGGTCCCTCTGCCCTCATGTTGCTGTTCAAGTCACCATATGGAATGATTTAGAGAAAGTCTCTGTGAAGCAGGGCATGGACTTAATGATGCCCAGAGGTCCCCAGCTTCATGATGGTTTTCTTGTGATCCTAAAAACATGTAGTGGGCCTCTAGGGAAACAGAGTCCAATGTGCAGGAAGTCAGGGTTGGGCTCCATTTCTCGTCATTGATCAGTTGCATGTGTTGTAAGAGGGCATAAAAGGAAAGAAACAGATGTTCATTGATGGGCTGTCTTCCTGAAGAGATCTCATAGCTTATCAGTCAGTGGCCCTCACCTGGACTATAAGGACTTCACACCAAGTTCAGTCAATAGAGTGAGAATTCTTAATTTAGGTGGCTTCCTCCAGGGTTTTATACCAGATGCTCCTCGTTCCCTGTCTCCTGGGCTCAAAATTCTGTTGGTGTTTACACCCCTCAGTCCCTTATGGTAGGCAGGAGATGCATCTTCTTTTAGGGTGTTGGGGTGGTTGGGAGGGGTCTTTAGGATGGGTTTCTCTCTTTGATATTCAGATCATCAACTGGAGAAAGACTGCTGCCATTTTGAAGCTACAATCATTTAATGTGGTAAAGAGTTGCCGTAGCAACATGATTTCTGCATCAGGCTGACATAAATTCACCCTTGCCTGGTTTGGAAAGAAAAATTAGACATTCAGTTCCCACCAGAGAATTTATATATAGGAGTAGAGAGTACCTATAAAGACTGACTTTATTATAATTATTTTTAACCTTTTAGTACAGGTTTGAACATATACAAAAATAGAAACTAGTCTAATGAAGATTCAAGTGTCAATAGTTTCAACAATTATCAATATATGGCCAATCTTGTTTCATTTCTAGACTCAATCCTCCTCTGGCCCCACCCACTGTGTCTTTTTTTTTTTTAAACAAATCTCAGCTATCATATTATTTCATCCACAAATACTTCAGTATGAATCTCTAAAAAATAAGGACTCTATTTTTAATGGATAATAAATAAAAGATAAAAAATAAAGGAATATTTCAGAGTACAAAGTCTGCCAAACCAAATTATTTAAGCTTCTATTTTCTTAATATATCTACTCAAGACACTATTTATATATAATAGCACTAAGCTACAGGCTAAGTTTCAAGTGCTTGACGTGAATTAGTTCATTTAATCACCACAACAACCCTGTGAGGTAAATAATAATATTACCCCATTTTACAGATGAGTAAAATGAGGCACAGGTTAGTCATTTGGCTGATATCAAACACTTAGAATATTGTAAATAAGCCAATATATTGTTACTAGTTCATGGTCAGGGTTAATCATAGCATTTAAATGGCTGCATATTTAGTTTACAATTTGCAGCTTGTCAAGCAGGGCCTGCTTTCCTGTGCTTTGCATTCCTATATCTACTCTTAAGATTTGACATTAAAATCTTAATAGGCAGAAACAGATTTCTATAAGAAGTATGTTAGGTGATTTAAGACATCCTCAAGATGACCATTTATCTTTATCCCCACACAGTATTTTTCAACTGTTACATATATTATATAAAATCTCGAGCAATATCCTTCGATGGAAACTTTTGAAAGGTTTCGTCTTTGAGAGGTAGTGGCATGAGATAACCACCATGCTGGACAATGTCACCAAACCTCTTATTGGCTGTGTGACAGAGGGCAAACAGCTGTATGTCAGCTCCTGGTGCATACTCTCTTCCCATCAAAACCTTGTCAGGTTGTAATGCAATGATCTCACTAGTCTGTTCCCTTAGAGGCTTCTTGAGACAGGAGTCAATCTGTCATACTCTTATTAGACAATTGAGTACAGTAATTATATTTTCTTACTGTTTGGCTGTTTCTTCCTTTTCTGTATCTGAGCACTGAAATTGACACAAGTAAGTACTCAATAAATTAAGTTTTCCCAGATATTATAATTTTCTAAGTTTTTTTTTATTTGTCTTTCAAATCAAGCAAACAATGAAATATCTGGCAGTGACAAAATTCAGAATAGATCAAAGCAGCCACATAATTCAGAGAAAATGCCAATTTTTAAATTAAGGAGAAAGATGTTCTTGTCTGATTTTCCACTATATCTGCCCGCACCAACATTATTCAATGTGTAATTTTCCCATTCCTTGACAGACATAGTCTTTGGAGTTTATCTTGGGGAAAAATTAGCATTATATTCTCTGAAATTTAACATTTAATATTTTAATATTTAAGATCCTGAGGTTGAACTGTCATTACTAATAGTTATTTTAGGTTTGTAAGAGATAGGCACATATAAAGAACAAGAACTGAAAAGCTACAATTAAAATCAATATTAATAGAATGCTTAAGTATTTTCTAACCCAAAATACTTTTCTCACACTTAATAATACAGTAAGAAAATCATTCAATTTTTCTGAGACTCTTCTGGTTTTAAATATTGCTGTATTTTTCTCATATGTATTTACCAGATCAGATGCCAGATTTTGGATTAGAAAATATAATTACACAATTGGCTACTAAGAGTATTAAACTTGTGCATTGACTTAACATTTGTCCTTCTTACTCAAGCTTGTGCTTCTTTCTGTACTTTATTATAGGTAACAAGAAATATTGAACATATATCATATAATGTGGGCTGAGATTATATTGAAAATGATTTTTTAAAAAAATGTAACTGTGTAATCTATGTAGTTCAAGCTATTTCCCAAAGAAATAAAAATAATTCTAGGCAAGTACTACAGAAAAAATCAGAAGTCTGGTAATCTGCTCTGCCTTTTATGCTTAATATAAAAATATAGGAAATAATTTAACATTAATATATGTCATCTATCACCTATTTTCTGCATTTTTATCAAGAAAGACTAAAAATGGTATTTTCAATACTGAAATATGTGTGTGTATGTGTGTGCATGTGTGCGTGTTGGTGCAGTTCATGATTAAGGGTTCAGCTAAGTGACTTCGTTGCCACCACTGAGAAATTGCTTGATTTGATGTGGTTCACTTTAATCTGCCAAAAATGTTATAATATATGTATCTTCCCCCACAAGATTGTTATAAAATATAGTGAAACATTACTAGTAAATGCTTAGAAAATAGTCACATATCTCTACAAGGATTCAGCATTCAACAAATATTTATTTGATAAATATTTACTCTTCTGCTGAAAAAAAAGTCATGGATATTATTCAAGGTTCTGGGACCCTTCACTTCCTAATTCCACACCCCCTATGTTCACCTTGGATTTCTTTTTTAACTCAATGAAAATACAAAGGCAACTGACAATATGCATACCGAGTGCACAAGAAAGGTTTGGAACTGCAGAAGTCATGGTGACTGCCTCATGAGTGAGCAGGAAGGGAAGCTTGTCAGTTGCCCCCTCACAGGCCCTGCAGGATATATGAAATGCTAAAGAGCTTGAGAACAAAATGCAACACTCTCCCTGATACTCTGAACCCCAACATGCTCTCCTGAGTCTGTCCCATGCTGCAAGGGCTCTGGCTCTCAATGCAGCGTGGTGGCATTTCCACAAGGCACAACCTCTCACTGGCCTTTGTCCTCAGACCTCAGATGTGGAGCAGGTAAGGATGTTGGCCAAATGTAACTTTCTGCTAAATTAAATGTGACCCTTTGTCAAAAATAACATTTAAAATTTTGCTTCCCTTTGCAGCAGAGTTTTAGTGTGCCAGCTTCAGAGCTCTCATAAAGCATTTGTACTGTTTAACCAGAGGTGGTAGTGCTATGGCGTGTCACTGACAAAAGGGTCAGTTTTGCTTTCCAGTCTGCAGAGTTTTCCCTGAAGGCCTCTTTCAGAAATGTTTAGAAAAGTCTACTAAACTGAAAGTCAGAAAGTGTTGACTTCATGTGAGGAGAAAAGAGCCTTTTTTTCCTGCTACCATTATAATTTAAAGGAAGCATAGAGCAGGTCTGAATTTTACCTGAAAACAACATCTAAAACTTTATATTTGTTTTTATTGATATAAAATAACAGTCCCAATTTCAATGCCACACCATCTCTCCTAAGCTATGGATCCCCCTCTCTCCCTCAACACCCACCCAATCACCCATTTGGATCAGTAAGAGTGATATTTTTGTTCATAGGTCTTAGAACTTCATTCTTTGCTTATTGGTATGCCGAGAACAAGAAGCAAAGGAGTTGGCAGGAGTGACATGCGTTTATTATAATCCATTTTCACAATTTTTAAGTCTTTGAGAAATTTCATAAAAAATGTTTTAAGCTAAATTAGGGAACTAACTATAATTCTGTATATACCTTTAGGATGGGAATGTGTTAAATTTAGCTATACAATGACTTTCTTCAGAGTGAATGCTATTTTCTCATTGAGGTTTCTCACTGATGAAAACTGTTATCTTTTATGGGAAATTATCTGACCTAAAAGAGTTCAGGTTATAGGAATGATCATATTGGACATCCTTTAAAACCTTAGCAGGTTTTCATGATGTTTCCAAATCAGGCAGCAGGCCTCCATTCCCATTGTCCTACGCTTTCTTATGCCGCCTCTCTTCCTAGACCGTAGGGATTTCTCCCAGGACACAGGTTGGCTACTCACAAAATTCTTGGTGCTCTCCTTTGGATTAAGTATTTATCATGCCTTATAGAGCTAGGAATTGCATACGACAGTGACACCCTTTAGCATGTCTTTTGCTCTACCCCTTCTTTGAATAGATTGCCCCTCATTTGTATGGCAGCAGAGATGGGCTCTTCAGGCTCATGTAAATGCTGCAGCCCCTCATTCCTTCTCTCATACCTTCAGAACCTTGTATCCATCTGTGGACTGCACAACTCCACTTGCATGTCCCCTGGACACCTCAAACTCTATTATCTGAGATAAAACAAGACATCTTCCTCCCAAACCTGCTCTATCTACAGGATTCCTCCTTGGTCAATGGCTCTATTATCATCCAGTGTCCCAAAATGAAACCTGGTTCTCCTTTACTCTCTTCTTTCCCTTATATCGTACATCCAGCTGGTAGCCGGACTTTGCCTCTTCTTCCTCTAGAACCTAATCCCTTCTCTCCAGCCACAGCCCATTCTCAGCTTAGCAATCCTTTTTCTCAGTTGGATAAATGCCACAGTTTTTTCTGAACTCCCACATTAGGCTACTTCTCTGGGAGATTTTTCTTTCCTACCTGCATCCCTCAGTCTGGGCTTAATGTCTATATGTTAACATTGTGTCTTGTGCATATCTCTGTCCCAACGATTATCTTGTGTACCCTAATTGTGTGTTTATTTTTGTATCTTGCCTCACTGCACCCTAAGCTTCTTGAGGGTGGCAACTGTGTCTTATCTATGAATAGTCTGCTCTTAGCACTGACCAGCACTTGGTTACTCATTAATGTCTGAGTAATCAAAGTCTCTGGAGGAGATTTTGCAGTTGGTTCTGGCGTTAGCGTTCCTGGGGAATCTTGTCGGGATCTGGTGTGATTTCATCTATCTGGGGCTTTTGGTGGGCTCACCAGAGTTATGTTTCCTTTTCATTTGTATCCCGTTTGTGATAATGAACAACATCACCACAACTCAACAGCATTTAGGACAATGTTATATTGTGTAACGGAAATAAGTGCTTGTTAAATTAAAATGGACAGGTCAAACAGGGCTCAAACCTAGAGATTTAGTTTTTAGGCTCCATGCAGTAACACATCTGTTTTCCACATTACTAAAAACCCAGCATGTAATACACTATCTGGCTACGGTAGCTATTCAAAAATTAATAACAATAAAAACAATCATGATAATATTTATCACTTGCTTCCTATGTGTTTCAATTCTGAGTGTTATGTGTATATGTCATTCAACCCTCACAATTTTATAAAGTTGGTATTATTATCCCCATTTTATAGTTGAGAGCACAGAATTAAGTGGGATGTTTAAGGTTACATGTAAGTTAGTGGTGGCACCAGATATGGCCCTGGCTGTCTAATTTCAGAGGTTACATTCATTAAACACTGCTGCCTGGACAAGTACACACAGGACTCCGTGTCACGCTCCACTCAGCCGAAATCTCAGCCAGTGAGTAGCTGCTTCTAAAATATGATTTGTGAGCATGTAGAAAACAGAGATTTTTGTCTCTGACATCCTTTCTGATAATCATAGCTTACCCAAATTCAGGCAAATAATTTAAAATATCACACATGCTGTTGTTTCATATTGTCTTTTTTAAAACTAAAATTAAAGATAGACTATTAAAAAAGCATTCTGGGGAGGAAGAGAACATGAACTATTAAAAGAAAAAACCTCACGTCCTCTTCCTGCCCAGAATTATCTGTCTGAAAGATATTTGTTCATATTACTTGGATTGTATAGGAATTGAGTTTTTTTTTTTAGAATGGACATAAAATATATTTATGCTAATTACACAGATTTTGTAATCATTTTTTTCTTTTGTCATGGTATAAAAATGGAAACCATCTGCTTGTTGCTATCGACACCTTTTGAACAGTCTTTTTCTCCAGTTGGCTTGGTTCTTACTTGAAGATTGAGGAAGATGACATGGACCAGAACTGTGTTGGCACAAAATGGCCTAAGAGCTATGCTAGATAAAAATTTCTCCTGAAATTACTAATGGAAGTGTCCTCTGATATGACAAGCTTCAACTAAATGTGGTCAGAAGGTATCCACCCTACTGAGCAGGTTTTTAGGTTTCTTTAAAATGGTTTTGCATGAATGCGTGAATAGCGAAGAGGAGAAATGTAGCTTTAAATTTTTTCTCTCTGATGTCCACTACTCTATATTACTAACCACTGAGGTCCACTGAGCCTGCCAGGGTGAAACACCACTGAAAAAAAGAGGAAATTATATTTTATTAATTGAGTGCTTTACTTACCTGTTTAAATGTGTCTGCATCAAGTTCTGGCTTATAGTATGAATGTTCACAATGGTGTAAGACCTGTGTTTTCTTTTTCCTCATTGTTGAACATCAGTTATAAGTTTAATATAATTTACAAATACATTTTTGGGGGTTTTACCATGTGTTAAACTCTCAAGGACTTAAGGAAACATGGAACACTTTTTTTTTACAATTAGGAGAAGCAGTGGTCTATAACAAAATTCCTGAAATGTTAAAAACAATTTCCCCAAAAGCCATGCATGAATGAGTGCATTCATTTTTTTGTTGCTTCAATATTAAGTACTTAAAAATGAAGAAACAGTTTCTAAAGTTGCTAAGCCACCCCAGTAAGCTTCTCAGACTGACTCGTCACCCAATTTTCTGGTTTATGGAATATGCCTAGACTATATTCTCCACAGAGAAAAAAACGTCCTAGAATAGAGAACAATCAGTACCTTAAATTCTGTCCAAAAGAAGACTAGTGAAATAAATGATCAAAAACTCATTAAAATACCAATTAGTTAAGAGCTCTTTAACATCCTTTGGAACTGAAAAATTTTAAATTTAAGTTGGAATAGAAAGATTGTGGGAAATTTTTAGCAAATTTTATGTATGTGTGGGAGAAACTATACCAATACATCTGCAATATTTGTCTGACATTTCAAATATGAGATTTGATGTTTCTATGTAAAAGTGGATTAAGTTAGGTGTATGCAATTGTCAAAACTCATAAAACTATAACTTGAGGTCTCTGCATTTCACTATAAGTTACACCTCAGTTTAAGTTCTCAAACTCTCAAGGTCATAACAAAACAAGGGAAGTCTGAGAAAATATCATTGCCAAAGGAGACACAAAGACTAAATGTAATGTGATATCCTGTGTTGGATCTAAGAACAGAAAAAGGAAACTAAAAAAAAAAAAAGAAGAAGAATGAAATCCAAATGAAGTGCAGAGTTTACTTAATGTATCAGAATTGATTCATTAGTTGTAACAAATGTATCACACTAAAGATGTTGACAATGGGGAAAACTGGGAACTGGGTATAGAAAATCTATGCCATTTTCTGCATTAAAGCCTAAAACTATTCTAAGCTTTAAAAAGCTTAGTTTTAAAAAAAGCAAGCAGGATAAAGGGGTGGGTGGAATGGATAATATGGCAGTTACCTAAGACACTACTAGATGACCAAGAAAAATGGAAATATCAATATAATCTATTTCAAGCAATAAGCGTAAATAAACCATAAAGAGCAAGTGTTTTAATCTATGGGAGATTAGCATCGAATAGATCACCCTTGTATCAACTTGACTTTCCCATAACAAAACTGAAGATTGTCCTCCTTACTGCATTTTTCTTTAGCTGGCTAACGTTAAAAAGGGTTGGACACATACGAATGGCAATGGACTGAATAAACAGTACAGCTTTTATTTTCACAAAGCATATTCCTCTTTGTAAATTATCTAGGGCCACCGTTCCATCCCGTTGATCGCCCCCACCCATGAATTACACACATTCTTTATATGGATAAATAGAAAACTTCATTTCACGCCCGCCAAAACATTTTCTTCTCGGGTGTCAGTGTACAGACAGAGATGTGTATAGAAAGCTCTCTTGCAATGCCATCTATGTCTCTTTGTTAAATATGCCTCTATGCCATAATCCATAATATAGGTAAATCCTGTGGATCCCCCTTTTAATAAGCAGGGAGTCTTCCTCATCACCTATTGGTGTCGGTGCTAACCAGCCCTCGGAGCGGCTCGGATTGGCCAAGCACAACTGGAAAGCAACATCTGGTGTCGCCACACCTGGGCCTGGACGCCGGAGGCAGGGTACCCACGGGATGTAGCAGGCTCCTTCATCTGTGTCGCGCAGCTCCATCGGGAAAACACCCCTTGCAACGACAAAGCGCTCCTTTATCCGTTAACAGTTCTGGGACAGGGGCTGGTGCAGAGGCCCGGAGCCGACGTAGACGGAGACGAAGATGAGGAAGACCAGGAGCAGGAAGAGGCTGGCTGCCGCAGCGGCCGCAGCGAAGAGCTCCATCCGCAGCGCAGCCTCCCGCAGCCCCAGCTGGCGGGCCTGCGCCGGGCTCCGCGTTGCCGTGGCAACCGCCCCCCGCGGAACCCCGCGTTTATGACGGGAGAGTCGGCCCGCGCGGACACCGCCCCCACGCCTCGGCAGAGGGCCGCGCTTCCTCCCCGCCCCCATCACCCACGCAGGACCAGCAGCAGCTGCACCACGCCGGTAAAGTGCGAACCGCAGACGCTTCGTGGGCGTCGCGGGGAGCCGGCCGCTCCGAGTGCCCCGTGGAGGCCGGTGCGGGACCGGCCGACCAGCCCCTTCCTCCTCACTGCTCCGGCGCGTCACCCGGGCGGGGGCGCGACGCGGGCCGCAGAGAGACCCTCTCGCCGATCCAGGCCTCCGCCGACACCCTCGCAGCCCGCGGCGGGAGGCGGCGCCGTGCGGCGCCCGCAGCTGGAGGACGTCAGAGAGCCCGTGGGGGCGTTTTGTGCAGAACCGCCCCAAAGCGAGGCCGCGTTTATCCTTTTCCCCTCGCCTGCAGGCGCTCACAGGGGAGGGAGGGAGCATACAAAGATATTTACCCCGAGTCTTCGTTGTTGGAACATTTCCTCAACACGTCATCTCTCTCGGGAGGTAAACACGTATTGCAGGAAGACGATGTTTGACTAATTAATAGAGACAGTTGCGGTGATTCCGAGACTGGCTTCAAGGAGCCGGGCCTGTGCGGTGCTCCGCGCCACTCGGCCTCCCTGGGGACGCGGGGGCTCGTCCACACCCGGTCCGCTGTCCGCGCTCCTGTAATTAGCAGAAACGCGGGAGGCGTACGAGCCCCACTTTACCCATCACATCTCCTCCGGGGTCACTGGCGAAGCCCCTGACTCCGGGCTCTGCGCTTAGGCCTGAAAAACCGGCCTCCAGGGAGCGAAGGTCTTGTCGCTCCGGGCTATAAATATTAATATGCTGAGCGGCTTGGGCATAATTATCTCCCTTTAATTGCAACTCAACCAAAAATCCAGCCCCTGCCATTCAGGGCCCCTAATTTGGGATTGCTGGGTGTCGTTAGCAGACTTCCTCGGCTCAGAGTCGTTCTTTGCATCTGGCGCCAAAATGGAAATCGTATGCTGCGCCTCTCCGCGTGTTAAAATCGCCCTCCGAGAGATTGGAGCTGAACGCCCCTCCGCCTCTCATTCGGTCGCTTGCATCTCCGGGGCGACCAGGGGACCCCCGCCTGTACTCACTCAGACCTCAAGCGACTAAAATACTAGTTTTAGGATTTTTACCAACAAGGCGACTTCTGGACGAGGCGGGATTCTCCCGAAGGCGACTGTGGCGGCCCCGGCCAGGAGCGAGCCCTGTGGGCCGCTGAAAGGCCTCTGGGTCACTGTGCCCAGGAAAACAGCCATCGCGGCTTCCTAGCGGCCGAGACGCTGGCCAGATTGTTGGGTGTCCTACTGCGTCGGGGGCCCCTGCCCCGCTACCCCGTCAGCCCACTTTCTCCTCGAGGGCTCTTGCCTGTGCTGCTAAGGCGCGCGCACGGTGGCGAAGGGGCTCAGGGCAGCAAGGGGGTTTAGCGCGCTCTCCCCTTGGGTTGGAGATTGAGGTGCGGGGTGTGAGCTGGTGCAATTCGCCACGGTTTCTCGCCATGCTCCGTCAATGCTGAGAGCCGGGGTGTCGGTGCGACGCTAGAGACGCCCAGACTTGCTCTGGCTGTGTCCATTGTTCAGGCCTCCCAGCTGGGGAGCACCCACTACGCAGGCCCACACTCCCAGCTCCGTGTCTCCGGGCCTTGCGGAGCCGAAAGCAGGCCCAGCTTTCCGTGCACGGACCCAGGCGCTCAGATTTCTAAGTCACCATCGTAGGCCAAGAAGAACTTCGGAATTATTTCTTGCCCACTTTTTTCTGTTGGAGGAGTTCAGTGTCAGCAAACAGCTGCCCAAGGCAGAGAGGTGCAGCCCACACCCTAGAGATTATGATGATTATTTAAAAATATTCATGTCCCTTGACTTGCTACATTCTCATTTAAATTCGAATCAAGAAGCAAAGTTCAAAATGTAAAATAAAGATTTAGATAAAACATCGACAGAAGTTAAATTAGTACCCACTTTATTTCAGTTAAAAATGCAGACCCATCTGAGGCCCAATTTAAAATCCTATGTACTCTACAACCCAAAGTGTCAATGATTACTCTGTGGTGGTCATTGAGTTTCCATCATGAAGTCCATGAATGTTAACTGCTCACTTGAAGTGACAGTCCTCCTCCAGAGGTCAGATGCTGGACTATAGCTATGTGAATTGTAGGCTGTTTCTGCAAGTCATTCCAGAGGCAAGCTCAGCTTTTAGGCTGACTAAATCAGTTTTCTGTAAAAGTAACCTAGGCTTATGGCTTTGGCAGCAAGTGGTTAACTGAGACCTAGAGTTGTGGGGACCTATTTTAATAAGGCCAGAGGTCAGTGCTACCTCTGGTCTTATTAAAATATTCTCTGCTTTGCTCCCACCATCCAACACCCACATCACCTCTATGAAAAACTTAGTGGCCTGGGAGGGCATGAGGGCATGAGAGCTTCAGGTACAAGACAAATGGAGTGGACATTTGGACAGGTATGGATTTTATTATTATTTTTCTTGCACCCAGCAGGTACTGAGTAGTTGTTAAAAGACGCAGAGCTACATGAAGACAATGTGGGACCGGCCTTCCCTAAAGGAAAATTTAGCATGAGCAGCCTGGTTTAGCATCAGGCCTAGGACCTGCATGGAGTATTCTATTCTTCTCTTCTTTCTGCCATGGTGGAGGCAGGTAGTGGTGGGAGCTAGGCAGCTCCCAAGGCCTCCTCCTGTCCCTTGGAGCACAGGAGAGCGTCTGGAAATCTGCTAGTGAAAGCATTTCTCTGCTCTTAGAAACTCTTTTATATCCACCAAGAAGGATTTCACTAGGCTAGGACAGGCATTTAGAAATTGTTTTTTTGCTAATGACTCTTGGGAGTGCGCTTTCTCTCTCTCTCCCTCCCTCCCTCTCTCTCTCTCCCTCTCTCTCCCACACACACACACTCACAAATCTGCCCTTTTTATATTTTGTGTTAGTTAAACATTTTGCTTGATAAAGATCAAAGTCACGTACCAACTTTTCTCTCCAAAATTCTACTTACAACTCCAAGTCGTCCTTGGCAGTAAAGTCTGGAAGCTGTTTTTGAATTCTGCTAGCTCAGCCTCACCCCACTCCTCCCCAGATGATGCAATACTAGAACAGGGCCCAGAAAGCTGCTGAGTCTGTCACCAGCTGGCTGAGTCTGGCCTTGAGATTCCAGACTGGACTAAAGAAGAGTGGTGTTGAGTGATCTTCCCTCAACCCCTGGAGCTGTGACAGAACTCACAACACAACACCTTCCATTTTTGTAGGACTTTCGAGCTGACAAAATTCTTGCTAGTTCCTTACAACAACTTTCTATGATCTGCATTTATAGATGAAGAAACTGAAGCCCAGAGATGTGAAGTGATTAGGTCAAGGTCACGTGGAGAGATAGGGGTCTTGGGAATCTGTCCTTGGGTTCTTTTTACCATACCTGTCACTTTAAAGTTAGCAGTAAATACTGCAAACTCTAATCAGATTTTACCCTGGAATTCGCATTGCATCTCTGCTCTGTTTGGCAGGAGGTGGGTGAAACATATCTCTCTGCAGCAGAGACTAGTGGATTCCTAACAAACTGGGTATAGTCCAGACAACAGAGCCAAAGACACAAGTGCAAGTGAGGCCTTTCCACAGGACAAGGCCTTCCAGCTGGAGGATATTACCCAAGTAAGTGTAAGCCCTTCTTTACAAAGAGCAGCAGGATAGGGGACTTCCCCTCTGCCTTCTCCCACCCTTGCCCAACCCACTGGACACAGGTTCAGGCAGCTAGTCTTGATTAGCAGTGTGGGCCATGGACAGGGATAGTTTTTTTCTCCTCAGAAGTTGCAGGGTGTGACATTTATTAAAACTAGATATTCAACAATCTCAGACCTGTAATGCTTCCCAAAATTTAGAGAATAGACACCTAGACACACCCGTCATTCATAGTCATGAAAACCTCCAATCTGCATCTTTCATGTTGGTTAGGTCTTGAGACAGTGAGATCATGATCTAAAAGATCTGAATGTAGTCTTTCTCTCTTTTGCTTGGATTTTCATATTTGCTGTTAAGAGTTGCTGATGTCCTTAGCCTAGTGGCATGGAAAATATTGGGAAGAGGTAGGAAGATGTATCAGAAGAGAGAAGATGGCATTTTTGATGGGTAGGGCTGGGGCTAATAAGAGTTCGATGATTTGAAGATTTTTGTAAACTACTTAAATATATAAACATGAGTGCTCAACTTCTCTTCGCCAGAGCAGTGAGTCTCGTTGATAGTGATGGCTGACATTTTGAGCCCTTACTGTGTATCTGGCACTGTGCTAAGCGCTTGACACACATTGTCTCATTTCACCTTCATGACAGTCCTATGGGCAGTCAGTGGCTGTGACCATACCCATTTTACAGGTGAGAAAAGAGGTGTAGGGATGTTCTATAATAATGCTGGTAAGAAACAGAGGATTTGACTAAATTTTTTTTTATTGTGAATTAGCACAAGCCAGAAATCAAACAAGTAAAGCTGGTTTCGCCAAACTTGTGGTCACTGATGTTAAGTGGCTTCATTTGGAAGGTAAGTCTTTACTACCTTAGCAAGAACACATTTCAAGTTTTTTTTTTTTTTTTCTCCTTCTTCCTCCCCAGTTTCCCCATTAGAGCTCAGAGTCCTGTGGTCATGCTTGGTGGAAGGTGGCAATTGGTTAAAAATGGAATGATTTGTTGTCATGAGTTACCCCTGTAACCTGACCATGTCCCACACAGCTTCCAGTTGGCAGTGCTCCGGCCTGAATCCAGCTGGGCCGAAGTGTGTGAAGCAAATACCTGTTGCCAGTTTCTCAACATTTGGTGTGTCTTAGGTTGGTGACAATAGTGCCTTTTACATAAATGGCATGTATTTATAGATTTATAGTCTACAAGGCATATTCACTCTTGGCCTCATTTTAGATGTTTCCCCTTTGCACTTGGGGCCTTATCTCTAATTGTGGAATGAAAAGTTGTGTCCTTTGTGAAAAAGATCCCAGGCTAGGCCAGCCTTCTCCAGATACAGCCAAGTATTCGCTATAGGAGGAAGTGCAAACACAGCCCTCAGGATCAGAGAGAGTCAGTCTCACCCAGACACTTCCCACAGGGGCTTCACTTCATTACAGCTGTACTGTTGGTTCACTTTTCAACTTGTTCTTCCTAAATTGTTCTTATGCTGTTCCCTCAAATCGGAGTTTGGAAACCCTGCTTGTTATGGGCCAGTCTGCAGCATGGCACAGAGATGCCTTTCTGCTTTGCTTGTCCTAATAATCCATTTGGGTGACATTCAGAGAAAAGACCAAATCGAGGATATCAGAATAATATCTCCAGAAAGGAGATGCCTTGTAAAGGAATCTGAGGCATCTCTTTTTTTTTCCTTCTTGTTCCTGTCTTTGACAAAGCAGAAAGTGGGATGGTTCACATGCAGATTTTGTCATATGAGTAGAAGAATCAAATTAGGTTCCAGTGTATATATGCCTTTTGCTGTTGCTTCTGCTTATGTCAGCTCTGTTATGACCACTTCTAGCTTTCTGATCTTCTCCCCTTTTTACAGGGCTGGGACTTTGGGAAAATGAAGTATTTGCCTTGTGCACAATATTTAAGGGGATGCCAAAAAAGTCAGTAATCAAGATAAATGTTTTAATAAAATATTTTTTTAAAAATCAAAACTAACACAAAGAAATTCACAGTGAGCAAATAGTCAAAATTTTAAATAAAAACAGTATTTCTGACATTTCTTTTGCTTCAAGCTTCAGTGTGGTTTGTCATGGCACTGCTTTCTTATTTATCTTTCTCTTAAATCAGAGGAAATGAGAGAGGCAGCAGGGTAAAGCTAACTGAAATCAATATAATAAACCAGAGAAACTAGATGTGAACGAAATGAAACCAAAAGTAAAATAATGCATTGAAAACAAGAGAGAATGAGAGGGAGTAACTGTGTGTGTGTGTGTGTGTGTGTGTGTGACATTTTATCATTGGCAACTAAAGATTTTCATAAGAAAATCTGAAAAATCTGCCTCTCAGGAGTGAAAAGTCTTGTTGCTCAGAGCTATAAATATTAACAAGCTAAGTAATTATTAAAAACCTTCCTATACGTATTTTCCCTTGTCCTCCAAACATATTTTTTTTTGTAACAATTCTATGTGTTTTTAAAGTGCTTCCTTATTTTTCAAAACACCTTTTTTGGGGGCCATATTATTTTATTCATTCTTCTCACATCAAAAGTGTTAGAACGAACATGTTATCTTTTCTCAGAAAATGGGTAGGTAGGATTGAAAAAGAAGAAAAGTTATTTTCCCAGTGCCAGACACTGAGCTAGATGCTTTACACGTGTTTTCTTATTTATATCACAAACAATTCTGAGTAATGAGTATGATTAGCTCCTTTTTACAGATCAAGAAACTGAAATTTGGGGGAATTGGTTAATTAGCTGGTAATGCTCTCATATTTATTTCCTAAAAAGTATATTTTATCATTGTTCTTGTGCTTTTGGTTGTTACTAAAACTAAAAAAAAGGCCAATTAGACTAAGAAGTTATATTCCAGCTTCAAAAAATGTTTTATGCCTCCATATTTAGTCAAAATAACTCTTTAAGATTCTCTTTGCTGCTTCTGAATAGCCTATATGTCCCTATGCCAGAATGTGTCAACTTCCAAAGTGCTAGTTTGATAGAAGTAGAAGTCCTCTTAATGTGGAAATATTTTGAATTACGTAGATGTAAATGATTAGTGAGGAAAGCAATTTAGTCTCTTTTTCTTCTCTACAGCAGTGTGTTTGGTTTACTTAATATGCTCAATACATACTAAAGTATGGAATCATTTTAGTATACTACTTAACTTTGTAAGTAGAAGTATAACAACATTAAAATAATGCTTAATCAACCATAATTCCCTACCTCTATACAACTGTTTTTATTTTTTGAATAATGCATTCACATGCATAGTTTCAATAAGAGTAAACATATTATTTTATATTTTATATGATATATTATTGTATAAGACTCTCATGATTTCTATAGACTTTATACTAAGAAAATGGCTGTGCAAATTGTTTTATTGTTTTACTGATTTGCCACAATATATTAATCCATGCCTCTGAAAATGAAAAATTTCGTTCTTCCAATTTTATTTTTTGGTCTTTAATTGATAAAAATAATGTGGTCTGCCATTTATGAAGCGCTTGTTCTGTGCCAGGTGCTATGTTTGGCACTTTAAAAGCATGTATGATTTCACCTAAGGCTTATGGAAGGATCAGAACATAGGTGTTATTAATCTCATTTTACAGACTTGGAAACGAAGGCAGGGAGTCGACATGGCAGACACAGGGAGAAGCTAAGCTGGGATTCAGAATCAGCTAATGCTACCCTCCCCTCGTGTGCTTTCAGTCACTCTGTGACAATAAAGGCTATCATGCCCATAGTACCTTTAGAGTTTTATTGATCCATTTCCAGGGAAGAAAAAGTCTTTTTTGGCTCTTTGTATGCTCTGCCATAATGCTTTTTGAAGGGGCTGCAGTAGTGTATAATCCTTCTAGCAATGATGAATAGAACCAGTTTCACCTTCACTTTGATAACGTTAGATGTTATTACTTTAAAAAGATGCCACTCGGGCAGGTCTGAAACCACAACCTGGGCTTACTCTGTGTATATTTTTTTTATAGCAAATAAGTACAAAAATATTTTTTAGATGTTTACTAATTTGTCTTTCCTCTTATGTGTGAGTTGTAGTTAATATACTTTGCCTATTTATTGATGTCAATGTTTTTATTATAAATTTGATCTCTTCATATTTTATACATAATAATCTTTGTCTCTCATAACATTTGAAATATTTTCTTAGTTTGTGGTTGATCTTATAATTTTTTTGTACTCTACACTTAAAAAATATAGCTTCGCAATTTAAGTGATCAATTTTGCTGCATTGCTAGATGATTCAGTGGTCATTTGATTATATAATATTATTTATCAAAAATAATTGAAGTTGATCATTTGAAGTTAATTAGGGGTGAACTTCTTTACTAAGTCAAGCTCTAGCTTGGATAGAATAGAAAAATATTTCTGCCATCTTCTAATCATTGAAGTCAGAGATACTTAAATAGAATCATGTAAGCTTATGTAGCCTTTATGTTTATCTGTAAAAATAACAACTGACATTTATTTGAATAGAAACTGGCATAAACATCTGATTTTATATTTTTAGCTATAAAAACATTTTAAAGCAAAGAATAGAGTCAATATTTTATTCAGGCCAAAATGAGTTACCCGAAAGGATAGATTATGTAGTTAACTCGGATTTGGCCTTCACTTTCCTCTTCCTGTACTTTTCCAAAATGTTGAATAAAAATTTTCTGAAATCTTACTAGATAGTCTGCCAGACAGCCTCTGGGGACTACACACATCTGTTTCCCTTAATTATAAAGGCTTTCTGAGATGGAAATAGCATGTGCATCAGAGTTTTTTTTTTTTTTCCTAATTTAAGGTGTAATCTGTGACTATATGCCTTAAAGTTTAGATTTTAGCAAACATGTGCACACACACACACAACAAATGGAATCTTTTAAAACTTGTTAACAGAGATTTTTTATTTTTGCTTTTGTTTTTAAAAACTCTGCTCGTGAGGAGTTACCAAGCCTTAGAAAGACACCTGTTAGGTGATGTGGCAGGATTAGAAGGTGTTGCTCTCCTCTACCACTTTCCCACTCCCTCCTCGCCCCGCCCCCAACGCCTGCGATGTCCTGGTTTCTTAAAGGTCCAGCCCCAGACTGCTTTCACTCCTCTCCGGGGTCCCCAAGAGCAACACCAGCAGCTGGACTGTAGCTAGTACATGTCCTTGGGCAGAGTCAGACAATCCCTCATTTTCTTTTTCTTTATAATGGAGAAGAATAAGTGTCTTTCTTCGGCCATTTTGAAAGTTTATTTGCTGCAAATATTCAGAGAACAAATCTAAGTATAAAAAGAAGTCAGGAAAATAAAATGTTTATAGAGCAGCGCCCGCTCTTTGTGAGATGTGGGGCAATTACAGCTGTTGTCTTGCTGGCTACCGTTTGTATTTGCCCAGCCACCCTCCCTCCCTTTTTCTTTTCCTTCAGAAAAGTGACAAGAAGCAGAGGCCTCTCATTTCTCTTGGAAACCATCAGCTTTTATCAAAGCTCTGCCACCAAAAAATGGCTTATGTCCTCTTAGAACTTCTGAGGAGCTTGCTGAGGCAAAGTTCAAAAAATACAAGTGAGATGGAACAGGTTATATTTTACTTCCAACAGATGCTGCAAAATTGTTCAAAGCACAGTAGCTTCAGAAAACAGGATATCCTTGAACCATGGAGTTAATTTGACCCATGTGGTGTCCAGAATACCAAGGAATCAGTCCTGAGACAAATTTATTGCCAATGTTCGTCTCTCTACTCTCTCTCCCCCTCTCCCACCCTCCCCCTTCTGTCTCTCTCCTCCTCTCTCTCTCTCATATTCTGATAAGATGCACTATATACTATATGATCTATCCTTTGGCTTTCTTTTTCCAATTCTGACATCTTTACAGATACTTTTTCTTTCTAAACTGTGCCAATGAACTGATTGTATGCCTAGGACTTGAAATGTCTTTTTAAAATTTATCTCAACTTTCACATATAAAGGCAGCTTATAAAGCCCTTTTGTGAGAAAGAAGAGTCAGAAACTGTGTCCTCTGCTGGGTGGTATATCTTCCTTTTTAAGAAGGTCAGTTTATTTTAAACAAATTTATTGTTTACATTTTTAAAAATTCACCTAATCTTTCTATAAGAAGTGGGGGGTAGGGCAGGTCACTTATTGTAAAGACCCAGAAAAATTCCGTTGGAAGAAAAAGGGAAATAACTCATAACTCTTCAAGTTAGAATTTAGCAGCCACTATTTGTTATAATAAAAGAATTGTTGTACTCTCTGCCTCACATTTTAGCTTCCCACATTTATAGGGGACCTCTAGGGGGTTCTTGGCAATTTGTAGACCAGAATATATTTACTTATTTCCTCCGAGGTCAAGTAGATAAGAGCGTTTTCTGTCACAGGTTTCTTCAAAACAATAAAACTCTAATAATACTGGAATATAAAATCTAGAATATAAAATGAATGCCATGTTGATTTAATAGTATCTTTTAAATGAAGTGGAAGGACCTTTGTTTAACTAATTCAGTCATTCATTCAGTAAACATTTGTTACTTGCCTGGAAGAAACACCTGCCTGTAACTCTGTACTTGCTAAACCAGAGGAGTCACACCAGACCATCGTGGCTATCGCTGATGTGTGCTTGGACCACACTCGAGCGCTGTGCACAGGACTGTATGCACATGACTTTGTCTAATCTTCGGAACATCTGTCTAGGAAGGTGTCATTCCTCCCATTTTAAATAAATAAATAAGTCTCAGGAAACTGAGCCTTACATGGTTTTTCTCTCTCAAGATGGTAGCTATGGAGCCAGGGCTGGCCCCACTTGGTCTAACTCCAGGTTTGGGCCTCGAATCACTTTAGGTCCATGACAAGTGCTCTTTCAAGTGAACCCTGAGAATGGAGTATAGACTTGAGGGTTGAAACTGAGGTAATCATGAAAAGTGTAAACTAAAGTTGCTTTATGAACTTTATTTTTTATTTCGTTGTGGCTGCTGGTTTATTTTCAGATCATGTTATTGTTGCCCACCTGTTTATTTACAAAGCCATCACTCATTAATATAAAGTTGCATAAATGTATTGTTCTAGGCCTCTAGTACTTAGTCCCTCCTGGTTTCTAATACATGTGGCTTCTCACGGCTTAGGTGATCTGAGCTACCTCCTCCAGGAAGCCTTCCCTGATTGCTCAGGCCGTGCTGCTCCAGAACGACTTGCCTTCTCATGGCCAGCACGGGATGTCTCTCATACTCTTCTTTTGAATCCTCCCTGGTGCCTTGCATGTGGTACATTCCCAATAAATATTTGCTAAGTGTAGAAATACCACTTATTGCTTTTGAGCAATCACAGGAGTTAAAGGGCTGGATTGTTTCATGATGTGCTCGGTTCTCTGAGAATAGCAAGACTTTGGCAGGCAGAAAGGCTCTACTGAAATCACTGTCAGTTTGTTAATCCCCAAAGAGTCCAGCCTGAAAGAAATGAAGTCCACGGTTCATAAAGTCCAGATAAATGTTTTATATGGAAAATAAATTAGCAAATTCACTGTCAAATTCCAAATGGCAAAGAAGCATGGAAAGTCACAGTTTAACTTCCTTAACAAACCTGTCACCGACAGCCAGATGACAGAGACTGTCAGAGAAACCATGTGTCACTCTGGAGACAGATTGCTCTCTGACACACTGCGTTCATTCCTGGACCATCTTTTAAGTCTGGAAGAAGAGTAACATTTCCTTAAATCACTTGCCATTTGACTGTACAGAAGTTCCCTGCAATTTTGAGGGTATTTTGAAGCTGTGTAGATTTCCACCTTGAAAAGGAGTGCTCGTCATGGGATTCCTTTAAGGGAAGTAGAATATGTTTGAAAATCTACTCAAATTTCATCATTTCATGTAATTTGGAGTTTTGCTCATGGCAAGGATGAGTCAGATAGGGCCGACTCAACTCATTTCTTTGTTGTAAAGACTTCCCAAATTTGGCCCTGGCTGCTAAGTGTATCACTTTTTGATCAATGTAATGGGGAAGTAAGAATTGCCCCACTAAAAATATGCCAAAATATTCCTAGAGGCTGATAGAGATGATGATGAGGGTTATCAGATGATGATTGGGGGTTATCAGAGGGTTATCAGAGATGATGATTATCAGCAGTGAGCTAAGGGCACTACTAGTATGCTGACGGAGTGAAACGCTTTGTGGAATAAATAAACTCATTCATTAACAAACATTTATCAGACACCCACTGTATGCCAGGTGCTGTGTTAGGTGCTGGAGAAACAATATGAAGTCAACATAACTGCTGTTCCCAAGAAGATTGCGGGGGAGCAGGCCATACTGTTTGTCATGAGATGGGTTGTGATGGACTCAGATACTCCACAGTCCTTGAAGAGTTCTGTGAATTCGCTTCTGGAAAATCAACTTTACTGAGTCCTTAATTCATGACACAGAAAAATCACATGTAAATAGAATATTGATCCTTTTATTGCTGGAGAAAATGGAGCCTGGTGTCTCTGGGCAGCCCTATTCACTAAACATAGCCATGAAATTTGTTTTTCTGACTCAGATAAAACATCAGGTTATTATGGTTCATGAAGGAAACTTAAGCAGAACAAAACTTTACATAAAGACAGACATATCTAGGCTTGTATTCTTACCTCAGCTGTAGAGTGGATTTCTCAGCTTGGCACTTAGTAGTTGGTAGCTGATACTATTGATGATTACAATATCAGTAATGGAAGCCCTGAAATCATAAGAGCAGCTGCCCCGCCAAAGGCAGAGACTCCAACTGTTCTGATGGCGCATCTGGGAGCTCTCAGGAAAGCAGCAACACCGGGAGTGATTTGAAATGAAGGATTTATTGTGCAGATTAGATGGCTGCATGCTACCGCTGCCTCTGAGCCTGGGGCCATCCTGCAGTCAGTCACGTTAGGTCAGCAGGGTTGGCATTCGGGAAGAAAATTTGAATGTAAATATGAAAAAGTGAGAACAAACGCATCCACAGAGACAAACTGGAACCTGCATTTTCTCTCACTAACCCTGAGCTTGAGTCACAGGAGACCTGCAGAAAGAGTTGGCACCTTCTGTCTTGAAGTTGCGTGTACACCCAGTCCAGGACTCAGAGAAGCGGAGGCAGGAGATTTGGTGGGAGCTGGAAGAGCTGCTGGCCAGGTGCTGCTCCTCACCGAATAGGCAGGGCAGTAGGTCGTGGGCCCCTCACGCTTCCACGGATCTCTGTACAGTACTTTCTATGTTCCAGGCACTATGTTGAGTTCAGGAAGAAAACTGTGAGATAAAACAGACATGGCGTCTACTCTAATGACTGACAGTCTAATGGGTGGGAGACATTAATTAAATAACCACACACAAAAATGTAAAACTTCACTATTGTTAGTCTCATGAGGGAGTGGGTATGTGGTACTCGTGAGAAAGCACAAAAGGAGGATTTCACTCGAACTAATGAAAACACCTGAAACTTGATGATCAAATGTCACTTCTCTAAAACCTCCAGATTTATTCAGAAACACCGATGACACTGGTGATCCTCGTTGACTCCTAAAATCAGTTTTAGACCACTATCATCATGGGTACACAATCATCACAATGGACCAGAAAGAGGAAAGCTGAAGATTATACCAAGATCTGAGTTGTGTTATATGATGAGTTAACTTTTCAGGGAATTCCAGTTCATGTACCAACAGAGAGCTGAGTCACAGAGAGGGGGGACTGGAATGAAAAGGTCAAGTGGCAACACCCATGTTGCCTACCCAGGGCCCCAGTAAGACATTTAATAGATTGAATCATTTTTCAGCTATAAGACCTGGAACAACTCAGATTACTATACAAAAATGGTACCTCAGTTGCTCAGTGGACAATTTAAATATGCTCCAACTTTTTGGAAATGATGAACACCTTTTCAAGGTAGCATACAAATCACAACAGAATGCATGCTAAATGAAGATAGAAACTTTTTTTCTATCTGCAGCACCTGGTGCGGTCCCTGACAATGGTGTAGGTTGTCAGTATATGTCCCGGTCAGCTCCAGTTACTATAACAAAATAGTACAGACTGGGTGGCGTTTAAATGACAGAATCTTATTTCTCACAGTTCTGCAGGCTGGCAAGTCCAAGATCAAGGTGCTAGCAGACATAGTGTCTCGTGAGGACCTGCTTCTTGATTCATAGATGGCCGTCTTCTTGCTGTGTCCTCACATGGTAGAAGGACTGAGGGAACTCTCTGGGATCCATTTTATGAGGGCACCAATCCTACTCATGAGGGCCCCGCCTCATGACCTAATCACCTCCCCAAAGCCCCACTCTCTAATGCTATCGTAGTGGGGATTAGATTTCAACATGAGTTGGGGGGAGGGGCACAAACATTCAATCTACAGTCATAGGTATCAGTTGAATGAATAAATCCATCTAAATGACTGCTTGGGTATCAGGATCTGGCTCATATGTCAGGTTGCTATACTGTTGTGAATGTTTTATCTTCTTCCAATAGCAGGCAGAGTATAAAATATTTCATGCTTGAGGCAAGATTTGTCCATATCAAAGTCTTCCTGTATTTGGGGTCTTGCATTTTCCAGATTACTGCCTTGGCTTTGACCCTCAGCTCTGTAATGACCTTTAGTTTCCCTATACTTGTGTGAGGAGAGTTGTCCAGTGTTGACGTACCCCTCAATCTCTACCTCTGATTCTTGCATGCGTCAAACCCAACTTTGACACAGTCTTCCCATGAGCACGACACCTTCATTTACAGAGAAGCCAGTAACGCAGTCAGCCCCAGACTATGAGATGCAACACTGCATGGACCTTAGCTCTCACCTCTGCCCATTGAAGCCATTTACTCATTCAGAAATGTTTATCAAACACTCACATGTGCAAGCACTTCAGCTGGGTTCTGAGGGTACCATGGCAGAATGGCTCCGAGGAAGCAGGAATGTGGGTGGAACACTCAGGCAAAGCTGCGGGGAGTAAGTGTAACTAGATAAATAGACAGAGAAAGGCATTTCTGTTGCTGAGTTTCCACTCACAGAACTGAAGGGTGGACCTAGTCTGGCCTGTTCAGATAGTTAGGTCCTGGTTAGAATAGAGGGTCCCTCATTGTTGAGAACTGCAGCACAAGTGACCGGAGGGGTCCATGGCCAACTGGGAGAAGCTCTAGTGTAGTTGGTGAAGGGGATTGAATTTTTTGTTACTGATAAGGGGCTGGAGGAAGATGGGAGCAACCTTGTTTATTTTTAATGGGGAAGTAACATGATGAGGTGAGCATTTTAGGAAGAGATTCTGATAACTGATTGAGCAAGAGGGCAGGGAGCCTGAGCCAGGCCAGAAGCCATCTTCGACATTTGCATAACCAGCAGTAGCTTTCCAGGCTCCTAGACCTAGGAATCTTCACCCCTTTAGCAGCCAACCTAGTCTCCCGTTCCCACCAACTCTGTGTCCTCGCTGATACCTTATGTCTTGTTTCTGGTGACATGTGGTCTTCCAGATGGGTTGGTTTTCTCTCTGTCCTGGCCCCATCATCAAAAGGAGCAAAGCTGTTGTGAAACAAATCTAGTTTTATTTGATCACCCTAGTTACCCATCAGATAAGAAAAATTAACATTGACACAGTGATGCAGAGTTTACTGGATGCCTAAGAGTTCCTAGATACCTGAGAAATGTGACTTCCAGTGGGCATCTCGTAAAATTATGAGTATGACCACTCCAAACTATTCTCTGTAGGCAGGTCACCAGGCTCGGGAAGGGAGGACTTGTGCGAAGTTCTGCTCAGCTTGGTGGAAGTGAGGCGAGACCCCGGAGCGGGGGTGGGGAGGATAAGCACAGGGACTGAGGTGGGGGTTGTTCCAGCTGTGAGGTCACATGGTGCCCTCTGCAGCACTGCACTTTTAATATGTCCTCAAAGGGCACAGCCATCCTTTCTGAAACTGTCCTAATTTCAGGAAATGACCATCTTCACCTCTGACACTGCAAAATCCCCACCTGAGGGTCCCATGTGCAGAATGTTCTGTGACGATCCCCCCTTAGGCAATGTGGGCTTTATTGCCTTTCAGACAGCTGGAAATAGCACACAGCTGGTGGAGTGAGGGACGCGGAGCCGTCGGCCAGGGCAGCATGTAGGTTCTCGTGTTTTAATGGTCTTCACCGTCACCTTTTTGTTTATAAGCTGTTAGAGCAAATATAAAACACTGTAAAATCAAATAAACTTGAGAGGATGCCATCCAGAGCCCTTGCATGGGACCCTGTGTCTGGAGGGGCCTCATCTGGTCCTTCTGATGGAGACCAGTTAGTCCCTGGTGAGGCTCCCACAGGAAGTGTTACAGCCTCAGACCTGGACCCGTGCTTCCTGGCAAGTCTGTCTTCTCCCTCATCGTCACTGCCTCAGCTTCTTTCTCTCCTGTACCCTCTCAGAATGGGAACCAGCTGGCAACCTCCTTCCTCCTTATAGATGACTGCTGAGTGTTGCCCTTTCACATTTCCCTCCGTAGTTTGTGGCCCTTCATCAGTTACTGGGCAGCTGAGATGCTGCGTCAGCATGAAAACTGACTACCTGCGTACCACGCTGTAAGCAGATGGCCTCTTCATGATGAACATGTTAAAAAGGAGAAAAAAAGAAAGAAAACATCCTTGGTTTGTTGTCAGACTGGTTTCTTGGAGACGCAGTCCTCATTCTAGTTGGGTGTATTCTAAGCCACATGAAGGAGCTTCACGTGTAGAAAGTAATTTTTCTTCGGCAGGTGGTCAAAGGCAGCAATTGAAAAAGTGTAAGTTGGCAGCTAAGTTAATTAGCCAGCTTAAGGGAGATATAAATATTGCCTAGTTATGCGTATGCAAAGGTGTTTCCTCTTCTCAGAGCAGAAGTCCTGGATGGTGGAGATAGGAGCAGAACGAGGTCCGCATTTAAGAGACCTGGCCCTCCCCGCACCACCACGGCAGAACTGGCTTGGCAGTGGTGAGTTGCTCTGGGAGCAGGTGCGCGAGGAAAAGGGACAACTAGCTGACTCAGGAAGAAACCATCAGCAGTTAGTGGTGCTGGAGACGTCCTTACACCTTGACATTCAGGTCTGGCAGCGATGTCCTTGGAGAGGGCCTTCAGGGCAGAGGGAGAGCACTTGCAAACGTGGTCTCGAAATTAAAATACTAATTTCAGTGACTTTGGGTTAATTCGCATCACTTCCCTTGGGTCTCTCCTAAGTTTGGACAGAAAGAACATAAATAAGAGGGAAAGGAGAAAACGAAAAAGAGGAGGAGAGAGGAGGAAAGAAAAGGATAAAAGAACAGATATCTGTAAAGTGAATGAAAAATCACTTGGTGAAATTAGAACGGCCTGCAAGGTCTTTGACAGTGAGTTTGTACTAGGTCGTTTAGGCTGTTAAACCAACTGTCACTGGATAGTAAAGAAAGAGCTCTTTAAATTTTGGCAGCCTGGGAGACTTTTTAAAAACCTCTTTTGCAAGGTTGATTTTAACATAAATCTTGAGCAAGCATAGCATGTAAAACATCACTCAGGGCCATTATAGCTACGTTAAGGTTTTATTTTCTCTCACCAGCAGGATTTCTCTCTCCGCTGGTACACATGTGCCTGCCAAAACCATATAAAAAGCATTCATGGAGAAAAGTTTCCAGTGGCAGCAGCCAATCCAGTTCTTTCCCAAGTCTGAAGGGTAGCACAGGGCTTGGAGACTGGTAGGAAATAGATGTTAAAAAGATGCTGAGTGAGGAAAGGTGGAAGGGAAGATGGATGCATTCAGCGTCCAGTGGCCCCAGGCTTCAGGGGAAGGGTGCAGCGGCTGCCACCGATCACAGCTAAAGCTGAAAAGAGACAGAAGTTTCCTCTGTTTTTCAGTGACGTTTATCTGCTCATCTGTCAGGAGTTGTTTTCTGTCAACAGCCAGAAGCTGCTAAAAAACCAAACCAAAGCAAAGCCCGCAGTTCACAATAACCGCTATGCACATTTGCACAGCTTCCACGCATTTCTGCCAGCGCGAGTCATCCCGCTTCCCCTTCCCCTTTCAACTTAAGAATTAGAGGGTTATAGGGAAAAAATGATTGTTTATAGTAATGGCTTTGATAAAACACAGACGTACGCACACACACACGCACGTGCACTCATGCACACACGCACACGCACACAAACACATTGTGGCATTTAGAGTAACACAAACCTGTCTTGAGCTGACAGCTGTATTTTTACACTGTGACAGAGGCAGTATACTCACCATCAAGACAGATAAGAACTCTGAAGTCCCCTGTGATTACACTGAGTGAAGGAGCCTTTGTTTAGCTCATGGCAGTGTTCACGGCACAATAGACTACAGGTGATGTATGCAAACGTGTCCTTTCCCATCACCGAAAGTGACCTTTATGATTAGATTGGAATAGCAACATCAGTCCCCGCGTTAATGTTACTTATTGGCCTAAAGGGAGGGAGCATGTTCTCTTAACAAGATTTGAAAACTAGGAATTAGAAACGTCAAATTCTAACCTTCACTCCAGCCGCAGGATTCTTGTGTGACGCTAGAGAAACCCTTTGCCGCTGTGTGACCCGTTTGCTGTCTTTGGAAATCAGGGAAAACCACCTTTCCCAAGAATGTTATTAAGACTTTCACGTAAAAATCAGAAGAGATGTCTAAAGTAATATCATGACATATCAGCTCCCCACAGAGGACTCGTTTCAGATAGTTCTAATCCCAGTGTGATGGGCTGATTCAGGCCAGATTCAGAGACGTAAATAAAAATTATTATTAAATGGAGTTAAGAGTTACTGTTTAACTGATGGTTGCCAGAAAGAAGGGAGTGGGAGGATGAATGGGAAAGGGGAAGAGGGTTGAGAGATACAAACTTCCAGTTATAAAATAAGTCACCGGGATATAATGTACAGCACAGGAAATACAGTCAGTAATATTGTAATCACTATGTATAGTGATACATGGTTACTAGACTTACAGTAGTGATCATAAGGTATACAAATGTTGAATCACCATGTGTATACCTGAAGCTAATATAATATTGTATGTCAAATATAATTTTTAAAAAATAATTTTAAAAAACTAAAAATAAAAGAATTAGTGTTTATTGGCAAAACAGTCTCGTTGAAGCTAAATACAGAAAATATACAAGAAGGCTATTTTCCCGAAGAAGTGTGTGCCCTCACCGAGCAAACTGCTCTCCCCAGCTACCCGCAAGCCAGTCTCTGCGTGGTGAGGTCAAGTACTTCAGGGGTAATGAGTTTCGCTGTAGTTTCATCGATCTTTCCATACTCAGTAATGTTATTTATTTGCCCCATGATAACACTTCACATTTTTTAAGTGCCCTAAAATAACTTGACCAGTTTCTCCAACTGCACATGTATTAAAATTTGGAGGAGGGAGACAGTCCGACTCAAAGACACAGAGCAAAGTCGGCTTGTGCCGACAAGTGCCTTATAGTCCATGGCAAAGCAGAGATGAATGCGAATACATTTTTTAGTGAGGAATGGATTTCAAAGGAAAAAAAAAAGTAGCATTGTCATTTAAAGGAAGAAAGCACCAGCTTCTGTTAGAGACTCCAGACACTTTTAGTTAGGAAAAGAAAAAAAGTAAAGGCAAAATTTACATCTGAGTGAATATTTATACAGCTTATATTTACTGTTTGCAAATAAAGAGCAACTTTTAAAGTGCTACTAAAGTATATAGATTAAAAAAAATGGACTTCACCTTGTTAAAATATTGTTCTATGTAAAAGAGGCATTTGACTATCATCCACAGGGTTAAAATGGTTAAGTAATTACTTGGAAAGTAATCCTATTATTTCAGATTTCATGAACAAGTCAAGAGACAGTGAGATTCTCTAGTAAATTTATTTTTTCAAAAGCACGTGATAGATGCTGTAACATCTAAGCAGCTTTGGCCAAGAAGAGGTGCCAACAGCTGATTGAGAAGCCGGTACCAGAGGGCGAATTTATGAAACCTGTGTGGTGGTCAAATGAGGTGATGTCTACCTCTGCTTCCGAGCATGAAATCACTGTAGAAACAGACTTTTTAGAAGCAGGGCATAAATGAATACTTTGTTTCACCAAAGCCTCTAATAGTTCTCATAGAAAGTTATGCATTTGTGGAAATGTCTCAGTCTTAAGTTTAATGGTGAATTCGTGTATCTGTGAGAAGTTCGGAGGAAACGGGGCCTGCCTTTATTTCAGAACTTCTGTCCCAAACAACTAGACAAGAAGGTGATTAAAAAGGGCGGGAGAGAAAAGGACAAACGGGTCGGAGGAGGTATTGGTTGAATGGAGGAAACGCAAGCACCGCGGGCTCCCAGTACATAACGCAGATGCCAATAAAGACTTGTTGTTTGGATGAGTGACCGGATGGACCGAAGGAAAGGCTTCATGATCATGAAGAAAGGTGAGTCAATGCTTTATCTTGTGGGAACCCAACCCGCCAAATGATTGGGAAATGGGGACTTCTGATTAGGTTGATTAATATGCCCTAAATGAACCATTTAATTTCAAAAAAGTATTCTAAGACCCTCACAATATTCTCACCAGGCAGATCAATCCAAGCAAGATTGATGTGATTCCTTTGTGAGTCATAACGCCCTTTAGGATATTGCAGTTCCTGGGCATCATTTATCATGGCACAGTTCAGCAAAAACATTCCGTGAACTCTTGTTTTCAGATAACTTTAATTCTTGATAAACAGAAATTTATTTCACTTACATTTTCATTCTTGCTTTTAGATTATGAAATATGCTATTATCTAATCTATGTTTGCAGTTTTGACAGAATGTTGCAGCAGGGGCCACCACAGCATCGACCCTTGTTGATGCATTTGACCTTTGCTAAGTGGGATTCTCCACAGTGGGCAGCTGGGGGCTTGGAGAAAAGGGGTCCTCTGGAAATGAGAAGAATGGGCTGATTCAAGCCACAAGCAAAAAACTGAGGTTTTAGAGTTTGTGTTGTTGAGTTCTTTTTATGACCTTGACTATATTTAAAATTTGATGGGATGGACACCTTCTTTTCTTACTTTTTAAAAACTTTGTTATTGTTCTTCAAAAATATTCCTAGAAAAGTTCCTTTTTTTTTTAAAAAAATTTAGTAAAACACCTAAGGGTCATTTATTCACAACATCCAAGAAACTGGGAATAATTCTCCCTTACTTCTCCAGCCCTCTGTTTCTCCAAGACAGAGAGCACACACACACATCAACATGCTTTTCCCAAATTCTTATACCAATTTTCATTGGAGTTACAGCCTAGATCCTCTAAAGAATACTTTGCCAGAGTATTCTTTTACCTGTAAAGGAAAGTCAGGCTGGAAGCTATTAGCCAGAGAAGAAGGTTTCAGGAAGATATTGAGCAAGTCACTGGATGATAATGAGGCAAGGTGAAGGTGAAGAAAAACATGTCTAACATGTTGTTACGACACCTTCAGATAAAATTCTAGTCCCAACAGAAAACCCATCAGAGCTATGTGTTCAACGGGTACTGCAAAGCTGTTTTGCTGTCACTGGAGGTGAGAGTCTGTCATGTCATCTGCCTAGGTGAAAATTCTCATTGGAAGGTTGGTGTGTGGTGTGAACAGTCAGCTAGAACTCCTTACCCACCAGCGTTTCCTGTGCCTTTGCCCCGGAGCCTGGGCTTCTGTGGTAGGGCCACCAGTTCTATGAAGTTATAACCTTCTCCGCACTCTGTTTTTTATTTGGTTGTTTGTTTGTTTTTCTATAATGGCCCGAAAAGACATCACTTCATCTAGGGCACAATCTGATCTCATTTGATGATCCTTTTGTTCTCACTACCTTGGAACCTACCTTGTACGTACAAATAAAATCATAATCCCAAAATGTTGACCTTGCACTGACACATTAAAGTAGACATAGCTGACTTTGCTCTGAGGCATCATTTTCTTATATGGATATATAAGAAAAGAAGTTTGAAAGGAAGAATAAATTAGAGGGAAGGACGATTTTCTGGTAATTTGGTCCATAAATAGGAAGAAATGGAAACCATGGCTGAAGACAGAGAACATTAATGTATCTCTTACAACTATGTAGCCTCTGCGATGTTAGTTGACTGTGTGGGAATGGATTCAGTTATTCCTTCTAAATTAATGAATTAAGAATATCTGATGAATACCCAACAGTCCTGAATGATCTGGGGAACATATGCACATCTTATGTGCTAAGTCCTAAAACGAGTAACATATTGTTGTTACCTCAGTTAAGCACTAAAACAAGCACATGAGCTGCCTATTATCCCTTTTCTAGAAATGTGGAAATGGCATCTCAGAAGCCTGTCCAGGGTCATGCAGCAGAGCTGGGGTTCAACCTCGGATCTGAATGATTTTAAAGTCTGTGCCCTTCTCATGGTGGTGTATGAAGGAACTTTGAGGCTTTCCACGTAGAAGTGCAGAGTATGCTAGGAAGACACACACCTGCCCCCTCAAGGCGTGGTCATGCCTTTTTGGCTCCCCTGGTCCTACAGTCTGACATGACGTTACAGTTACCTTTCATGCTAGCCCGTAAGCTCCTTTAGTTCACTTATTTCCTTTGCATCATCAGTGGCTCACATGAAGTTTAACACATACAAGCTCAATACAATTTGTTAAATGAGAGATTATGATGCAAATTCTGTATAATCAAATTCTGGAGGTCTGCCTTTTCCATTCATCCAGAGATCTTGTTTCTTGGCAGCATTTTCTGTCTCAGCAGGGTTTTATAGGCATCTGGGACGCCTTCTCTGACAGCCTCGACACAGGCTGCCCACGTAGCCCTCTTTTTCCCTTTGAGGATTGTTATGGCCGCTCCCTGAACAAACATCAGGGCTGCTGTTGACATCTGATTCACATGTTTCAATTGTTTTTGCCCCAGTGAGAATTCTGGTTGGAGAACAATAAATAAATGAAAATAAGTGAAGAAATGAAAGTGACAAAAAAAGAGGAGGGGGTGGGGAAGCTTCAACATCTTATATTTTACAAGTAAAGTTATAAATGCTGAATTGACATTCACTCAGAGAACAATGAGGAGGTGAATTTACATCTGCTACCCTCAATGACACTTGTGATTTAATTCAGTTGGGAGAAGGCCCAGCCAGTCAGCACCAGACTTAGGAAATCTGCTCAGCGGTGTTGAGAATGTGGACGTGAGAATTTAACTAAAGGTAAATTCTACAACCTTCTCTGTAAACCTTCTCTGTAAACACAAGGCCCCGCATTACCCTATCTGCTTAATATGCGGGTGGCACTATCCAGGAGCACTGTCACCATGAGAAAGGAGAATAAACCCTGTGTGTTTGGACCACTTCGTGGGGGACTCCTGTCCCGCTGTTTTCTGTGAGTGCCCTTTGAAGTGTAAACACCTGACCACTTTCCCCACTCCCGAGGAGGTTCAGAGAGACTAAACCTTAAATCAGTCTGAGAATAAGATGTCTCTCCCACTTGGAGGAGGTTGTAGTAAATGTAGGTAGAAGCTGTCAATCCAGGTAACTTCCGAGCTCCCCTGAGTTAGAGCCTCACTCTGGCTTCTTTATTTTGATGGGAATTAATTCCCAGGAAAAGAGATAATGAGTACTCCAAGAGACAACAAAGACAATTCTGGAAGTCAGAAGCCTTTCCCTCAATTTCCATACCATCATTCTTTTAAAGAGTTAGGATTTAATTTGTATTTTGTATTTGCAAAAGATACAAAAGGGTGCATAATCTAGAAGTCTCTTTCCCACCTCTGCCTCTCCCAGAGGCAGTCACTGACACTGGTTGCTTATGTTTCCTTCCAGAGATTCTCTATGTAACTACAAGCAAAGATCTCTCTCTCTCTCATTCTCTCTCTCTCTCTCTCTCATCAAATGGAGTTATCTTCTATATGCTGTTGGGCACCCTGTTTTCTTCTTTAGATAGACTCTCATTTATTTACCTTTCCCTTCTACCAGACATTTAACTTTTTAAAATTTTGCCACTACAAACTTCAGTGAATGTGCAGACATTCTTTCGCACGTGTTTCAGTATTTATGTAGGGTAAATTTCTATCAGAAGGATACGTGTGTCCAAGGAGTAAGTTCTGAACACCATCACTACCAGATATAGGCATATGATGGGTGCTACCCACCAAATTCAGCCTCCCGTCTACTCTTGACCTCTAAATGTACATCTCAGCCACAGGAAACCATTTTAAAGTGCTGTGTTGTCTCAGTCCTCTTTACCTACTGTTTTCTCAGCCAAAATAGTCTCTTCTTACTCATCATCTCCCTCCCCACCTTTTGGCACATGGGCCTTTGGATTTCAAACTAGGTACCACTTCCTTTTGGCAGCTCTCTGTCTCCTCAAGAGATGGCATAAACGCCTTCCTATGTGCACCCACAGTTCCTTTGCTTTCTCCTTATACTGGAGTACATAGAGACAACCAAAAATAAAATAGCAAGCAACACATATAAAGAATTACAGATCGTCAGGTGGATTACAATGAAAATAAACAGAACATGATGATAGAGAATGAAACGAAGAACCTCCATGTCACAGGATGTTCAGTATGAGAAGCAATGAGTCATGTGAAGACTCATTGGGGAGGGCCATTCCAGGATGTGAAAAGAGCAAGGATGAATGCCCTAAGTTGGGAAGAACTTGGCTTTTTGAGGAAAAAAAAAGCCAATTGGGTATAGTTGGAGGAGAGGGAACCATTGGGAGAAGGGCAGATAAGCTTTAAGAAACAGGTGGGGGCAAGATAATTTAAGGCCTGGCAGGCCATGAGAAGAGTGTGGATATTGTTTTAAGGTTAATCAGAAGCCGTGGAAGGGTTTATATATGTGAGTGACATATATTTATTTACCTTTTAGGAAGAGGAGAATATACCTTGTAGCAAGAGGCCACTCAGTGAGAGATGATGGTAACCAGGACCAGAATGGTAGCAGTGGAAAGAGAAGTTGATGGAATGAGATAGTTTGAAAGAAGAACCAGCAGGAGTTGCTGATTGCTTGAATGTGGTAGTGAGAGAAAGAAATGAGTAATGGAAGTCCCCAGGCTTCTGTCCTGAGTAACTGAATGACCCTGGGAGCTTAAACAAGGTGGTAGACATGGAGAAAAGTAGATGAATTTGAGGGATCCTTAGGACAGAGAATTAGGAGAGGATGTGTTATTTTTGTTGTGGGAAAGGGGTGATGAAATTGAGGAGAAATGAACTGGAGGACTTACGCTAAGTGAAACAAGCCAGTCACAAAAGATGAATACTTAATGATTCCACTTATATAAAGAACCCAGAGTAGTCAAGTTTATAGGGACAGAAAGTGAAATGGTGGTTACCAGGGCTGGGGAAAGTGGAATATGGGAGTTGTTGTTTCATAAGTATAGAGTTTCAGTTTTTCAAGATGAAAGGAGATTGGTTGCATAAAGGTATGAATGTACTTAATGCTACTGAACACTTAAAAATGACTAAGATGGTGAAGTTTTATGTTATGCATCTTTTACCACAATTTTTTTTTTAAAAGAACAACTTAGCACCCTCGGAATGAAACTGCGATGATTCACTTTGAGATAGCCTAGTGCATTTGTTATCTATTGTGGTGTAACAAATGACTCCCCAAGTTTAGCAACTTAAAATAGCAAACAATTATTATAGCCATCTCTGTGGGTCAGAAATCCAGGAATCTAGGAGTAGCTTAGCTGGAAGCCTCTGCCTAAAGATCTCTCATAAAGCTGCAATTGTCAGTCCTGGGTCTCACCTGAAGACTCAGTTGAGGAAGAAAAGCACATGGCTTTGAGCAAGCCAAAGGTCCTGTTGGCAAGTGATGTAGTTCTTTGCCAAGTGGGCCTCTGCAGAGGTCAGCTCATCACATGACTACTGGATTCCATCGGGTGTGCAAATGGGAGAACAAGAGAGGGAGAGGAAGATGGAAGCCAGAGTCTTTTTGTAACCCGATCTTGGAAGAGACATCTCATCATTTTTGCCGTATGCTACTTGTTAGAAGTGAATCAATGTTCCAGCCTACACTTGAGGGGAGGGCATTAAGCCAAGGCATTAATTCCAGGAGGAGGGGATCATTGGAGGCTGCCTCCCAGGTCTAGTAACATGATTAGACTTTAAAGATAAAGAAGAAAATTTCAGGGTCTTCAGGCAAAAAGATGAAATAATCTCAGTGGCAATAGTAGAACAGTAATCTCAAAAAATTTAAGTAAAGAAAGTATAAACCAGGGAAAGTATTCAGCCAAGCTATTCTTTAAGTACCAAGACTATCGATAAACAGTCCTGAGTGTACGAGACTCGTGTGCAGACTGCCATACACAGGTGCTCTTCCTAAGGACGTTATTAAGGCAAGGTTCTCCAGAGAAACAGAACCAACAGGGTAGATCTATAGGAAGAGATTTATTGTAAGGCATTGGCTCACACAATTATGGAGGCTGTGTTACGTGAGGTCCGATTATCTGCTGTTTGCAAAGCTAGAAAGCCAGGTATGATTTAGCCTGAGGTCAAAGGACAGAACTATGAGTGCCTTGGGCAGGAGGAGGTCAATGGCCCAGCTCAAGCAACCAGGCGGGAAGTGGTGAATTCTTCCGTTTTCCACTTTTTTGTTCTAATCAGACCTTCAGCAGATTGGATGATGTTCACCCGCCTTGGGGAGGGCACACTGCTTTACTGGGTGTGTTGCTTCAAATGCTAATTTCACCTGAAAATACCTTCATGGAAACACCTAGAAATAATGTGTAGCCAAATACCTGGGCCCCTGGTGATCCAGTCAAGTTGACATGTAAAATTAACCATCACAACAAGGGTCAGGAAACTGGCCATGAAACCAAACCAGCCTGTCGTCCATTTTTGTAAATAAAATTTTGTTGGAATGTAGCCACATCCAATCATTTATGTATTGTCTATGGCTGCTTTGTGCTATAAATAGCTGACTAATTTCAACAGATTCCTACAAAGCCTAAAATATTTACTATCAGGCACATTACTGAAAAAACTTGTCTATTCTTATACTAGAGGATAAGCTTCATCCAACAAAAGTGATTGAGGAAACTTTGGTGAAAGGACTGATGGTATTTTATATATTTAACTGTAGAATCAAAGCTAAAACAAGGGTGGGTTTAGGGGTATAAGAATAATATACAAACATTACATGTTATAAAAAATAGTCGAACGAGCATAATTTAAAATGGGAAGAAAGAGGAGAAAGTAGAATGAGATTATATGTCACTGTATATGTAATGAGAGTCGAGGGGTGCCTATTAAAAGGTAAAAAGATTGTGCATGTGTTGAAAATTTAGGTCAAAGGTCAGCCAGGCAAGATGGTGGCAGCGGTGACCTTCTCTTAGATGCTGGGCTGGAGCTGCATGGTGGCACCGAGCCTGCACCAGAGTGCCAGGTGTTTTGCGATGTGGACTTTACCAATCAGAGATCAGACTGCACACTGGCCAGGCTTACAATGTCAATGACTGCAGAACAATTCAAATTGTAAGTCATCAAAAAGAGGTGAGAACTCTGCCTTTGATCTGACAACAGTGCAGTTGAGGGGTTACTGATAGCATGTGATAATGGTGGGGTCTCTTAGCCACGCAAAAGTGTATATAAACTCGAATAGCAGAACAAAACCGGGATGCGCAGTGAATATGGGGGCGGATTGTGCCCCTGGGTCTTAGGCTCCTTAGTACATATGCCAAACACTACTCCCTGATAATGTAGAATATGCCTCCTTTCTAAGTATGTACGAACATTCCTGAAAGTGATCATATATTAGGGCATAAAGAAAACAGTGATAGGTTTCACCAAAGTGAAATATTATTGACAGCTTCTGCACAGAATGCAATAAATCTAGAAATTAAAAACAAAATTGAAAACAAAAAAGTCACTTCCACTTGGAAATTAAAAAAAAAAGTCTTCTAAATAACACTTTGGTTAAAATGAAAATATAAAAAAGTTAAAGAATTTCTGAAAAATGATAACAGAAATGCTGTAAATCAAGAGTGTATTACTTTATTTAATATTCCCTATATAGTGCTCCACATCCCGTGACTATTTTGTAACTACTAATTTGTACTTCTTTACCCTTTCATCTTTTCCAACCAGTCCACTAACCCCTCTCCCCTCTGCCAATCACCAGTTTGTTCCCTGTATTTGTGAGTCTGTTCTCATTCAGTTTGTTCGTTTCTTTTGTTCCTTAGTATCCACATATACGTGAAATCATATGGTATTTATCTTTCTCTGTCTCACTTATTTTACTTAGCATAATACCCTGTAGGTCCATCCATATTGTTGCAAATGGTAAGATTTCATTTTTTTTCAAAGAGCTGAGTAACATGCCATTGTGTATATGCACCATAACTTCTTTATCCAGTTATCTATTGATGGGCACTTGGGTTACTTCCCCATCTTTGGCTATTGTGAGTAGCACTGCCATGAACATAGAGGTGCATAGATTTTTATAAAGAGGTGTCTTGGTTTTCTTTGGATAAATACCCTGAAGTGCAATTGCTGGGTCAAAAGGTAGTTGTGTTTTTAATTTTTTGAAGGACCTCCGGACTGTTTTCTATAGTGGCTGTACCAATTTGTAGTTACACCAACAGTGTATGAGGCTTCCCTTTTCTCGACATTCTCGTCAACGGTTTTTGTTTTTTAATTTATTTATGATAGCCAATCTGACAGGTGTGAGGTATATCTCATTATGGTTTTAATTTGCATTTCTGGTGATTAGTGACTTTGAGCATCTTTTCATATGTCTATTGGCCATCTGTATGTCCTCTTCGAAGAAATACCTTTTCAGGCCTTCTTCCCATTTTTTTAAAATTGGATTACTTGTTTTTTTGTTGTTGAGTTGTAGGAGTTCTTTATAAATTTTGGAAATTAACCCCCTTGTCAAATCTATCATAGGCAAATATCTTTTTCATTTAGTAGGTTGTCTTTTCATTTTGTTGATGGTTTCCTTTGCTATTCAAAAACTTTTTAGTTTGATGTACAGAAGTTCCATTAATTTATTTGTTTCCCTTGTCCAAGGAGATATGTCAGAAAAAAAATATAATAGCAATATCGGAGTTTACTCTCTGTGTTTTCTTCTAGAAGTTTTACGGTTTGGGGTCTTACATTTAAGTCTTTAATCCATTTTGAGGTCATTCTTGGTGAGAAGGTGGTTCACTTTCATTTTTTTGCATGTCTTTATCTATCTAGTTTTTCCCACACCATTTCTTAAAGAGACTGTCTTCACCCAATTGTATATTCTTGCCTCCTTTGTCATAGATTAAATGACCATATAGGTGTGGATTTATTTCTAGGCTCTATTCTGTTCTGTTGATCTATGTGTATTGTGTATTACTTCTATATACAAGGAGCAATGATCAGAAAATAATTTCATAACTGATATCAAGTAAAACTAAATATAAAAATAAATTAGATTCCCAATTCAAAAATCTATAAAAAAGAATAAAACATACCAAAAGAAAGCACAAAAATATAAGAAAAATAAATGCAGAGATTAATGAGATTGAAAACAGAAAAATGGTAGATCAAGGCCATTAATCAAAAAATTCTGGTTCTTTAGAAAAAAATGTACAAAATAGACTGCTAGTTAATTCAATCAAGGGTTGTGATGACAGAAGCAGAGAGAAAAAGAGAGAGAAAAAGAGAGAGAGAGAGAGAAAGAGAGAGAGAGAGAGAGTACTTGAAGATGTTACAATGGTAGGCTTTGAAAATTAAAGGAGCCAAAAGCCCATTATGTAGGCAGCCTCTAGGTGCTAGAAAAGGCAGAACATGGATTCTCTTTGGGCTTCCAGAAGGAATGAGCCCTTCTCTTGGGTATATACCTAGAAGTGGAATGAATTCCTGAGCATGGCCACCTACTTTTGAGTAACTGCCAGACTTTCCTGAAGTGGCTGTACCGTCTTACATTTTCACCAACAATGTTCGAGGGTCCTAATTCTTCCCATCTTCAGCAACACTCGCTATTGTCTGTCTTTTAAAAAAATTATATCTATCCTAGTGGGTGTGCTAATTTAAAATCCCTAAAAAGGTTACCTGCAGTGGTGCTGGGGACCTGCAGAGTCCACTGATGTTAAGAACTTCAGAGTTTAATTCCACGTTCAGCCTCTTGGCTTTGCCTTCTCTTCTCTACCTCACTTCATTAATGCAGTTAGATATGACACACATTTCTACTTCATTATATACAGTTCTTGATCTCTTGCATTTAACCCTTGACCACTATTTCCAAAAGTGTCACATTCAGGATTTAATGCTTCATATCAACTTTTTTGTTCTTTTATGAATTAGCAATCACCAATTTGCTAGGACTAATGTGAATTCAGTTTAGGAAATTAAATAATCAAAATGAAAATAAATTTCTACAATTGCAACTGTCCACAAAGAAAACTAAATTAAAGTCCGTGCTCAACAGTCAATTTTATGTAATGCAACATGCATGTTCCTAAAATTCACTGCTCTGTGCAAAATTGCACAATAAAAACCTCAGAGCTCACAAGAGTAATAGAACTAAGGGCACGACACCCAAACACTTCATCAGTGATGTATGAAAAAAAAAAAAGGGAACCTCATAAAAACAGTAGCACAGTTTTAAACATGCCAAACAGTTAGGAAATACATAAATACAACTGTGAAGAAGACCTTATGGGTGTCTGTGGTAGTGGCCGTCAGAAGAGCTGTGGCTCCTGGGTTACTGTCAAGTGAAGGCAGAGAAGTGATGTGTCAGATGGAAGTTGTTAACGCCAGATACGGCCAGTGTGACTCCTAACACATGAGGTCGCTGGCAGATGTTTGAGGGGTGTGCATCTTGTGTATTCCTACGCTGCACAGTGCAGTGCAGCTGGGTGCAGTCTCCTCTGTTCATCTAATATTCCTTTTGGACCAGAGCACACAACTACATGGGAAGTGTGCATTGTGCTCCCATCATTCCCTCATATGTCAATTGCATTAGAACAAATGTGCGTTTTCAACACAAGTGCTACAGCTGAACTGTGTTTGCAAACCTGGCACCAGTGACCACGGAATGCTGTAAGAAAGCCTTTATCCATCATCAATGGTATCCCAGTAAAGTTTCAAGAAACGCTGACACGAAACCATGGTTGATAAAAATTAAAAATAAAATGATATACTTTAGGGTGTTCCTTGAAGAGATGTCTTTTCTCTGCCAGTCCATCTTGTAGTAAGTCAATTTTGTCCTGGAAGTTTGTATTGTTTACTAATTAAATAGTTTACAGGTTGAAAGCCAAGCTCTAGTTAATGAAAAGATTCAATTTTGCTTTTTCTTCTTCCAGGACTAAAGATCCTCTTAGTACCAGGTATTTACAATTCGTTTGCAAAATAGAGAAACACAATCAAGAGAGGAATAAAGGATCCACCTTGTAAGTCATCAGAGTGCTTTATTTTGTAAAGCCCGGCTCATGACTGGAGTGTATTGTTAGCACTAGGCAAACTTGCTCACTCTGTCCAAATAGTTCATCGACAGAAATGAATGACAGAGACTGTTACAGACAAAAATAAAGCATTTTGTAAACTTCTAAAAGCATACACAGATTGGCCACAAAGGAAATAGTTACTCAAATAATGTATGTGTACCTTATCTTTACTTCAGGGTCTCATTTTTATTGTCTTGGGTCAAAGATATTACAGTATAACTTCGGAACATTGAAAGTGACTGGATGCCACAGGAATAGTAGGGCGGATGGAGGGGAGCCAAATCACTGTTTCGATTAATTCAAATGCAAAAACTACTGATTGGGACAACTATGTCACAGCGGTGTTAACATCATCTGCGGAGGATGACAAATCTATGTGGTCAGTAGATGACAGGAGGATGGTGTGGCTGCTGGCTTCCAAAGACAGATTTGCTATCCCCTCGTGTTTTCTGAAGTAAACCCACCTATAATGGGCACAATTAGTTTTGTTAAGACCTGAAGTAAAGTTACTGGAGGAGGCGGTAGGCAGGGGGTATTTGTTGAGTGATAAGTAATTATCGAAGGGTAGACTTTTTTTTTTCTTTCCTGAAACTGCCTACAAAAATCATCTCAATTTCAAAGGCACAGCTTTAGCACAGTGTATAAGTTGATAACCTATTCTAAGCAAGTCTAATATTTTAGCTTGACGCCTTTCAGAAAATGCTGGAAAGTTGGTAAATACATGATCGATGTTGAGAATTTATAAGTTGATTAAACACAATCAGCACAGTTTAGGGCAATGAACTTATATGACCAGATTTGGGTTAAATGTTGTTTTTGTTTTTTAAATCATTATGTTGATAAATGCATATCTGGAGGAAACAAAATAATCCTTTTTCTTTCATTGTAAAAGACTGCCTACCATGTACTTTGAATAAAACATTCACCCCAAAACATGACTGCAGGATACATTTCAAAATAGGACAAACATTATTTCACCTACACTGTAAAATGACTTTACATGTAAACTTCAAAAATCACATGCTGTACATTGAATTTTTAGATTCAAAAATATCCCTGCTTTCCTGATAATGTAAACAGTAACATTGAGGGTTTCAGTTAAAGGGATAATTCGTAACAAAATACCACTGTTTAAACAACGGTCAAACATGAGCATCTTATAATTCAGATTCGCAATCGGTAACAGAATGAGAATTCTAATGTTTTGCCTGCCTTCCCACCACGGGAGATATTGATACCATTGCCCCAAACTATGCACTTTTCAGGTAAGCTTTATTTTTATTTTTTTTTCAGCATTAATTCCTATGTTGCAACATAAGAGTGTAACAGTGAAGAAGCTCCAGGCAAGAACAGGGAAGCAGTTTTCCTGGATGTATTTACCGAGGTGAAAACGCACAGATAGAATCACCAGGGGCATCAGGTTCTTGCTGGAGGAGGGGCGTTTGTCCCCAGACCCTAAAAGTCCCCACGCAGGGGAGGCAGAACCCTGAGCCATGACACGTGGGAGGTGCCAGCATTCCTCCATCTAGTGCCAGGGGCTCGGGGTACAACTATTAAGGAGTGTCAGTGTGCATGGTAGGAGTGTAACATTCGTGGTTGTTTTTTTTTTCTTTTAATCACCATCATTATTATTATCATCATTATTATTATCTTCATTATTATTATGAATACTGTCTCACATCTTCCAGCTCCAAAAAATAAACTGATCCACAGTTTATCGTGTGATGTCAACATGGTTGGTCTGACATGCATTTCCTTCACCCCTCCCCCCTGCATGTGCTCATTCATTCATTCATTCATTCGTTTGTCCACAGCTGGAATCAGAGGGCTGTTGCCCAGACACACTCAGACTGAAGCTGATCAGTTTTCCTTAATTAATTCATTAATTCCGAAGATGCACACGCACACATTTGCACACGCACGCACACGCGTGCACACACACAAGTCAGGAATAGCTAGAATGATGCTGGGAAATATCAGGTAGCTGTTAAAGCGCGTAGCCCCCGAATCAATCAGTCATCTTGGCCTGCAGACGTAAACGAGGAGGTGTGCTTCACTGAGTCTGGTTTTCACGTTTCCTACACTGAAGCCTCCCTGTCCTTCCCATGCACGTCGTGTCCGTCCGAGGATGTGCGGGAGGTTACGTCAAGATGTGGCCAATAAAGTCCAAAAAGCGCTTTGAATACTGTTCCGGGTTCACGGTGGAGATCTCCGCGCCAGCCTGGGCAGTTTCAAAGGGAAGGAATATTGAAGTAATTAGTCCTCAGTATATCAACAGCAATTTCTGATTGCAGCTGGATAGAAAGCTAATACTTTTAAAATCTGTGCAGCCTCTGCTCTTAATACCTAACTCGGAATATCTTGGATAGCGTCTCTGAATAATGGAGGTTCTTAGGAACCCCTATGCGACAAGGAGGCAAAAAGCGGCAGGAACAGCAGGTGCTGTTATCACAGATACTATGACCTGTGACGCCTGAAACTTAAAAAAAAAAAAAAATTGAACGAGCCATATTCGGGATGTTCCCATCAGTGGAATCTGGGTGGCCTACACTCGGAGCCATGGGGACGACACTTCGTTTTTCAAGTGTCGTCCCCATGATGTTTGAGAATGACACAAACATCAACGTTTGGTAAAGGGAAAGTCCGATGACAACAAGGCAGCGGCAGCAACACCACCTCCCTGTCGGGGCCCCGGCCCTGTCCCAGCCCCTCAGCCAGGAGACAAAGGGCTGCCGCCCGCGCCCCCCACAGGGCAGGGGCTGGCTCCCCCCACACATGGGGCAGAGGGGTGCCACTGCTCCCCTCCACAGAGACCTCCTCGGCGCAGGGCTGCCAGGCCCCGGCCGACGAAACTGCTCGAAAAGCGAGCAGACCCAGAGTCATCACTGGTCGGTTTGCTGAAGACCGGAGTTCTACTCAGTCACCAGGCGCCATTCTCGGGCACCCGTGCTCATCGCGGAGCATGTCACTTCCACGGCCAGTCACTGGGGTCTCCGCGGAGGAGCCCGGGCCAGCAGCAGCGCCACCCAACAGGCCTTTGCCGAGTTCCTGCAAACTGCACACGATCTCAGGCCATGTGGTAAAATGTGGAGCTGAGCTGGTGACTGAGGGGAGACGAAAATGGAGGCGCGTTTGTTGTGGGACATTTCCAGTGCCACATGGAATACAACTGCACGGCAGGTGTGCGGAGGGATGGGGACGAACACAGAGCATCTCCCCGGGGTTCGGCCCGTTCATATCATGTATCCCCCAACAGAACCCCACGAGCAAGGACCCCTTTATCAGCTGGGGGAACCGAAGCCCCAAAGTGCTTCCCCAAGCTCTCTCAACCGGAAAGCTGAAACAGACTCCAGCCCAGGTCTGTCTTTGCAATACAGGTATCCCCTGCTTTTCGAAAGCCTGCGCAGGTTACGACTCTTTGCTTTTGCAAAAGACCCATCTTGGTACTTGCTTTTGCTAAGCAAAAGAAATCCGAAGAGGATTTTTACTTTTACCAGAAGAGGTGGCAAATGAAAACAGCGTTCAGCGCTGGTTCTGCAGCTAGCGCTTAGAGAGGCGGCGTGCACGCCCCTCCCCCGGGACCTCACACGGCATCTCGGCATCCGGCCCAGAGCCTCGAGCTGTGTCTGAGCATCTGCGCGTTATCTCGATGGACTCTGTTTGCCCGTTAGCAAGATGGGTCCTGAGGTGTCAGAGAATCCCAAGAGCTCGTAAGGGTGTTGTGCTTAGCGTGGAACTGGATGTGATTAAGCGTATCTGATATGATGTGGTAGTTATTTTTTGGGGTCTGGGAACACTCAAAAAGTTTTCCACATACATTAGTGGCTGCTGCTTCTTCACCTGACATCATTTTTGGCTTAGGACAGTTTTCATCCGAACGCTCTCCTTGCCCAGAACCTGGATCCCCATGGTTTTCCCCCAGAGGTAGGCATCAGAATAACTCCAGAGCCTAAATTTTAGAGACCCCTCGCCCAAACTTCTGAACTGGACTCAGAACCAGGGAAATCTGGCATGTGCGTTTTTACGAATGGGACCCAGAAGACTGCGATACCAACCATGGGGCAAGGGCAAATGTGCACCCTCCTCTCTCACTGGTTTGGGGTTTGTGATGCAGTCAGCGGGTCACCGTAAATAGTTGGTGACGATGTGAGTGAAATATTTCTGCGGCAAATGCAATATAGTTTTAGGCTGATTCCGTTGCCAGGAAGACAGCCTGTTTGGTTTTTAAAAAAGAGAAAAAGAGCCTTGAACAGAGGCTGGTGTTCTGTTCTATCTTAGTTGGCTTTACACAGTCCGCTTGTTCACACCTCTCCTGCAGTGTGAACAGGCCAGGGTGGGCGTCTATCTGTGTTTAGTGCACCTGGGAAGCCAAATGGATTCCTACAACACAGCATAATGGATACCCACGACCTATGAACTTCAACCAGGCAGGTGGGGTTCGCTGGTGGGAAGGGGGATGGGACTAATACGGAGCAGGGCATGGGCTAGGTCCCGGGGAGCAACCCTCATCTTTGCCACTTCCTATGGCGTAGCCTGGCAAGTTACCACGTAGGTGCTCTTCCTCCATTTCTTGAACTGGTAAGCAGGAAAACAGTAGTGCCCTGCTCAGGCCTGAGGTAACATATGCCTGGAATGGTGATAATTCTGAGCAAGCACAACAAGGGTAAGGATGATTAAACTTTGACCTTGCACTTGAAGGGGTTCTGTGACAGAAAAAAATACAATTCACTGTAGGAAAAGAAGTATAATATGCTACATATTTTGGAAGTGTCCGAAGCAAAGAATAGTACTGCAGTTCTGAACATTTCATAGTCAAACACTCAACTATCTTCCGAACTTTTATCTCGGAAACATTTTTCAAACAAAAAAGAATTTGTATAACATTCTAATGATGCACGTGTCTATGAATATCCCCGGTGTCTAAAAAGAAGGGACATGGCTGAGTTTAAGTGTCTTGCCAAAAGCCTAGGCAGCCGAGGGGAGCGGCACTAGCATGGCCATTTGCTGGCTCTGAATCTTGTACTCAGCCCCCCCTGCAGGGAACAAGAACCACTGAAGGACCCTGGGCAGCCTGGAGCTGGTCCCAGCAAGACAGACGGTGTCAAGGGCCCAGAAGCTGAGAAGGAAACAAACAGAGATACTTACGCCATGTTTAACAGTTTTTGCAGCGTGGGCAGCTTTCTTTTTTGCATCATAATGAGTCAGAATGTCAATAATTGCCATAAAGTACACTTCTTTCCTGGGCGAGTCTGTAAAGGGATGAGAGCAAAGTCGGGCATGAGTGACCACACACAGGGACAGGCACAGGCAGCCAGTAGGGGAAGAAGCGCTGAAGGGTGAGGGGTTCGGGGGGAGCTGAAGGAGTCTAAACACAAAGGCAACCGAGGCTCTTGAAGAGTCCACGTAACTCCCACATATCCCTATTAAACAGCTTAACTCTGCATCCAATTCCCTCTCGATTTAAAAATTAAGGAAAAAACACAGCTTCAGGATATTAACGGTGGAGGTCCAAGGGTGAGTGAGACTGAGTTTTTATTTTTTGTTAATCTGCATTTTCTTTCATGATTGTGTATTGCTTTGGTGGACAGAAAAAAAATATCTATTTTTAAAATAGTTTAGAAAACAAGTAGAAGCAATTATGCTACTTAATCTTTTTCTATTACTAGATGCTTATTCCTCATTAGATGCTAGTTCCTAATTCTCATTGGATCTGGTATCAAAACTGGACAAAGGGATGTATTATGTATAATATCTATCTTCTATATATTTCTACAAGTATGCCATTTTAATTCTGAAAAATGAGAAAAGTACATTTGATTATACCCAATTTTCTGTGTTGAAGAATCAACTCAATCTCACCTGGCTAATATGCCACAGGGCTTTAAAAAAAAACAATGACGAATCATACTTTTTATTACTAAAAAAAAAAAGAAAAAAAAGAGCTTACTCTTATATCTCTAAAATATATTTTTTCTCACATATAATAGCTATAGTAGAATATTCTTTCAAATATCTAATTGCTCAGATGTCGAAGGTTAAGATGGATCCCACGCTAGAGAAGAGGGCCACAGACCCCTTAATGGGGGAAGGCGGGGAGCAGAGGACAGACAGAGCGGCAAATCAGATTCGTCCCAGAGCCTGGGCTGGCTGCAGTGCTCCTGGGAGGCAAGGGCTGGCCGAGATGAGGTGACTGTCTTACAGAAATGTCCACGTGAGGTTCAGGGCAGACCACGTAGCTCAGGATAGATCCGTGACACTTTAGAGTCACATAAAAGAGAGGTAGTTCAGAAAAAAAAAAATTTAAAAACATTTCTTATACATGTCACCTATATTCGTATGTAAGTGCGTGTATACGTTTGTTGTTTATGTGACATAGTTTGTGTTTCACTCCATCCCTTCGACGTCAACAAGATTCAAGGACCTCATCGCATTACACTCCAAATCCAGAGATTATAGTTACCTTTAACATACTCTTGTCCCCAAATCAATCTACTGGGACTCTGGACTCTGGAGAATGAGGCTTGCAGGACACTATGTGCTTAACTGGGGTTGTGATTACTGGTAGATAACAACGCACAAACCGAACAGGTGCAAAGAGCTTACTTTCATGGCATTTGATCCCATAAACATCAATGTTTGGATCAAACTCCCCGGGAGCCAGGGGCGGGGAGCTGTTGAGAGTATTTCCGGGACTGTCAGGGGGGGTCCCGACAGGGTGGGTGCCGTCGCTCTCCCCCTCCTCTTCCCCATCATTCTCTTCACACTCCACCTCTTCCTGTTCGGCTCTCTCCACGTCGTGGATTCCCACCAGCAGGCTGTAGTCCATGAGCTTCAGCTGGGCAAGAAACTGGAGGGTGGGGAGGTGACAGGGTCAGTTATGCCTTGAACGAATCCCCAGATTTTAAAGAAAAGCAGCTCAGAAAAATGCACATGGAGGAAGCTGTGAGCGAAGGAGCTGCAGAGGCAGGAGGAGGGTCTCCCCAGGGCAGCCAGGAGTCTCCTTCATGAGGCTCACACAGTCCCAGGCAGTTTCCCTGGCCCCAAAATGTATCCTTGCACTCTGGGCTGGTTCAGAGCTAGTGTTATTTTTCCTGAAGTGCAAAACTGAGTGCTGAGAGGCATGTAGTTATCATATGTAGGTTGGATTATGCCAGAAAGCAGAGCGCGCCCACTGGCAAAAAAAGACTGAGGGAGGGAAGAGAATGTTTCGCCAAACAATTAACACTGGCTAATGGGGAAAACCAGGGACCTCCCAAGTAGCTTCCAGCAGAGTCTCTCAGAATGGTCTGTGAAAGCACTCTCAATTCAGCACACTCCTTTGAGGAGATTATTATGCTGTCCATCACAAATAAGTAAAAGCCCAAGTGTCCCAAGGTCCTTCTGTACTGCTCGGGTTTCCTTCTCATGGAAATGGGGAGACCAGAGATGCTGGAGGTGGTCCGCCCGCCACGAGGCAGCACAGGCCCAGGACCCTGTTCTCCCTCCCTGTCCTGTCCCAGCCACAAGGGGCAGGACCCCGCTCTGGGGTGGGTATTCCTGCCTGTCAGGTTCTTTTTGCATTTTTCATGTCATGATTTTTCTTTTCTTCTTTTTTAGTAGATGCATCCAGACACATGCCATTAAGCACAATATATCGAACAATCAATTAAAATGTGGACAGTATTATGGAGGACCAAATGTGGCAGCCTGTCTGCTGGCTGGACTGTAGGGCTCCCTCATCCCAGGCAGGCTGGCTCTGTGCAGGGTCCAATTCTGCTCAGAGCCTGGGCTCATGGTCCTAAAGGATGTGTGATGCTGACTCGACAGATTTGGTGCCATCCTCGCTCAGTGATGCAGAACCACTGATGGGCCTCAGGGCTGCTCTGACAGAATTTAAGAAATGAACTTCCTTACACAAAGGGTAAGCGTATAAAATTATAGGTCTTGTGGTTCTGGCTGAAATGAAATGAAATCAAATTTTGGAGACCTGAGGAGCCATTTATTTTTCCCAAGCCTGTCAGGAAGCAGCTCGGTCTCCTCTGCCTCCAACCTGAAAGAGAAGGCATGCTCCCTGAAATACTGGGAGAGGACCTCACATTGCAGCTATTTCGTAATGCTTTCAGTTGTCACCAGCCAGGACCTCCTCCTGCCTGATAGTCCTTCCTCGGCTCCCATTTCCCCCTCATCTTCCCACTGTACATTCCCTGGGGCCAGGCTTAATTTTCCCCATTTGTTTTTAGCTCAGAAATAAGAAATTACCCAAATCTTTATACAAGGTAGTAGAAACCCGATACTTAAAAATAGATAGAAGCAAACCCTTTATCAAGAGAGTGCCCAAATGGCCAACAAATGTATGAAAAGGTGTTCATCAATAATCATCAGAAAAATGCAAATGAAAACCACACTGAGATTTCACCTCATGCCCGTCAGAATGGCTATTATCAAAAAGACAAAAAGTAAATATTGGAGAAAAGGGAACCCTTGTGCACTGTTGATAGGGTTGTAAATTGGTGCAGCTACTATGGAAAGCAAAAAAGAGGGCCCTCAAAAATTTAAAACGGGAACTACAGTAGGATCAAGCAATCCCATTTCTGCATATAGTACCAAAGGAAGTGAAACCATTTTCTTGAAGTGATAGCTGCACTCATGTTAACTGAAGTATTATACACAACAGCAGCTCAGATGTCCCTTGATGGATGAATGGATGAAGAAGCTGTGGTATGATATGACAAGAAGTTATATAATATTCTATTATATATGTACATATATATATACAACGAAGTATTTTTCAGCCTTAAGAAAGGAGGAAATACTGTCATTTGTGACGATGTAGATGGACCTTGAGGGTATTATATTGTAAAATAAGCCACTCTCAGAAGGACATGTTATAAAATAAGTGGAATCTACAACAAAAACAAAAATAAAACCCTCAAAACCTCCAAAACGAATTCATAAAAACAGAGTAGAAAAGTGGTTGCTAAGGCCTGGGAGATGGGGGAAACAGGGAGAGGTTGGTAAGAGGGTACAAACTTCTAGCTCTGTGATGAATAAGATCTGAGGACCTGATGTAAAACATGGCGACCACTACAGCTGATGACAATATATTGTATAATTGAGATTTGTGAGGAAAGTAGGACTTCAGTGTCCTCTCTCTCTCTCTCTCTCTCTCTCTCACACACACACCCCTAAAAGTTTACCTTAAGAAATGAACTTGAGGGGTGATGGATGTGCTAATTTAATTAACTCAAGGGAGGAATAGTTTCACAATGAATACATATATCAAATCACCATGTTGTACACTTTAAATTTAATCCTAAAATGTTTGTCAACCGTGTCTCAGTAAAGCTGGGGGGAAAATAAAGGTGACGATTATTCTATTTACAAAACAAAGGACACGGCATGCTGATTGTCAGCCCTGAGTCCGTTTACTCCAAACCCTCCACTGAAGTGATCACAACTTATGACTTCTATTTCCCTCAGCCAGACTTCCTTTCTGGTGGTGGAGGCCGCTCACCCTCCCCCATGCTCATCCTCCCTCATTGTCCTGGCAGCCGCTGGGCTTCAGGGTGTAACTGGCCGGGAACATGTTTGTGTGGACGACCGTCCCCGTCTCGAGTGAATAGTAACACCGTAAAGTGAGTGACTCCTTCACTAACACCGTCGCCAGGCCAGGGACCAGACCTCGGTCACCTGTTCTGCTCCCATGGGCCCACGACGTGGATGTGAACTAAGAGCTGTGGGGACAGAGACAGCTGGCCCGGCGTGGGGCAAGCATTCGGACAGCTGCACGAGACAGCAAGCAGGCGTGGGCCGATGGAAACAGCTCGCCACGGATTCAGGGCTAAGAAGTAGTGGATTCAGGATCCCATGTTCGTGTTCAAAGCTCGTGTTCAAAGCTCACTGCATTACGCTGGCTCTGGAAGCTGAATTAAGGCAGCTTTCCCAAATCTTGTTTTTTACAACACTACTAGGGAAATAATGAGTCAGACAAATCAAATGCTGGGTTCTGAGGACTTTTCAAAGTTACTAAGTACTTGGGTCTCTGTAAGTGGTATCACCGGCGGCACGCCTTGCTCCAATGTGACCGTGGGCCCCCTTCGGAGCACCCTGTGGGCCAAGTGTTTTGGGAACAAAAGGAATTTGGGAAACACTGCATCAGAATTAAACAGTCATATTCTCTGATCCCAGGAGGGACGAAGGGCAGGATGCTCGCTAGTGACCCAGCTTCTGTCCCATCTGTTGTTCAAGGCTCCCAGGAAGCCATAGCTGGGGCTGAGCTCGGCCACTGGGACCCTGGAGAAGGGCTGGTGCCTCCTTTGTCTTGTCCACTGCCCCTGCCCATTCCTACCACGTGCCTGCCCCGACCCCTTTACCTAGGGTCTCTCTCTGGTCTGCTTCCCCCACTCCTGCTGCCTGTCCTGGATGCCTCCAGAGGTCCGGGCACAGCTGGAGACACTGGGTTGCAGGTGACAACATCTTCTTCCTCAAATCTGTGTGTGTGTGGTGGGTGCAGGGCGGGCGGAGGCTTGGCCCGGCTGAGTTTTGCTGAGCGTATATGGTGGCAGGGCAAAGGTCCCCTTCTCCCCATCCCTGCTCCTCTGGGCCCTTGGAAGGCCCCTGAGAAGCAGGAAAGACTGGAAGCTGTCAGAACTTCTCCTTCCAGTCTCTAGAAAGGGAACATCTTTTCAAAATGCAAATTTGATCTTGTCGCACTCCTGCTTGAGACCTTTCAATGGTGTCCCATTTCTTGAAGGGCAGAAACAAATTCTAACGTGGCCCAGGGGACCTGGCTAGTGTGGTCCCTTCACCTGGGGGCCATCCTGAACCCTGCTCCTGCTTTCCCCCCAATCCCCAACCTCCCGCTCAACTATCAGGTGTCAGCTGCAGAGACACTGGCTCAGGAGGGCTTTCTAGGTCCTGCCCAGGCCACATCCCAAAGCAAGGGCACATATGACCCTGTACACTTTCCCCTAATGACACCTGGCTTAGCTGCACATTCATCTCGTTAGATTATCTGAGCAACTTGTCTTCCCCAACATGGCAGCGCCGTGAAGGCAGCAGGCTGGTTCTGTCCTCATCGTACTCCTGAGTCCCAGGAAGCGATGGGAGGTACTTGGTCCTTTATGGACAAGTGGATGAGAAGCCTGCTTCTTCTTCCTTAGTCCTCCTTAACTCTCTCTAATTCCCCCAACCCTTTGCTCCAAACAATAACTACCTTGACCAAATAAAAACAAAGAACAAGGTAATAACAAAAAATCCCATCTGAGACTGCAAGAGGCAGCACCTGTCGGAAGCAAAATGAGGCCATTTACAATTTGTCTTTGCTGTGTAGAACAGAACCTGCCGTTTGAGACCTTCAGACAGTTGATTTTCAAATATACTCTCAAGTGCGCTTTATGTACAAAAGTAAGGGGCTGCCTGTAATTAACTTGCCAAAGGTCAGACAGGGGAGGGGTGCCATCCGGGGCTGGACGGCCCACGCCTTCCCCTGGCGTCCGTGCTGCTTGCTCGTCTGGCAGGCTGGAGTGCCTCTCCCGGGCCTCCCGCCTGAGGTCAGACCACGGCTTGGGCTCCTCTTCCAGGGAAGAGACAATCGTCACCAATAAGTAAAGGTGGAGTTAGCTCCCAGCACTGCCCACTAGCCCATGACAATGCCGGAAGATCTAGGAAACCAACTTGGCACCAGGTGGGTATTATGTAAGTTTTCAGACCCATGGACCTGGACAGAGAAGGAAAGAGCAGGGACAGCGTGGTGGCTGGGAGCGCGGGTTTTGTTGCCAAGGGTGACGATTTGCTCTTCTTTAAAATAAAGAAGCTAGGTTTTAGAGTTACATGGGAGATTAGATCTTATTTCTCTCACCTAGCTCCGTGTCTTGTCAAAAATTTCTTCTCTCTGAGCCTGTTATTCTAATTATAAAATGGGACAACAGCACTCAGCTCACAGGGGATGTGGCAAGGATTACAAAGAGAGGGTGCAGCTGAGGCTAACGATGGAAGCGGCTGTTATAATAGTCCACGTTGTCACCACGACGGTAGGAGACCTATTTTCATCAAGCACACCATTTAAACCACAAGTTAGGCGAGCCAACAGGAGAAACACGCAGAAACACCCGTTGGCTCACCAGCTCTTATCTTCATAAACGTTGTTTAAAATCTCTTCCGAAGTAGAGTGAAATAAAATTTGGCAATAAAGCCGAGATTCTTGTTAGAAAAGATTCCCGTTAGGTACCAGGAAACTGCTGTGGACCGGAAGATTACAGGTTGACAGGAGATAAGGGGTCGAGTCCCACCACTGGCGTCTGCTCCAGCTAACGTCAGGAACTTAATACATATTTGCTCAGTTTCTGTTCATCGCTTTAAGCTTCTGACTCAAGTTTATTGGTGTTGTTTAAGTACATGAGATTTCAAAGCATGAAGACTTTTAAATCTTTTAGGTCCCCTGCTTTTCCTCCTTTCCAGTTTCTTAATAATTATCTGTCAGATCTTTGATTGGCCTCTTTTTCCCTCAGAATATTTCATCTAATTTGATTCTTTCATAACTAACTCCTCGTGACACCACATCTTTGAGCCAGTACCTTCCTCAAGATTTATGAGCCCTGTCACAAACTCTTCTAGAAAATGATGCGGCAAAAAAAGCCACAAATAAACTCTTCCTTCACAACACATTTAAATTCACTTTATTTGCAAACTTTATTAACACAATTGCTCTACTGAATTACCCCAACACATTTGTGACATAGAATTAAAATTCCAACCAGCTGTTTCTAAGAGTTATAGTTTATCACTTGTTAAAAGTTATGATAATCCTCCTTTGGAGCATTTATCAGAAAACAAAGTCTCAACTGCGCTCACAAACTTTTTCAATTTGCATTTTATAGCATAGCAGTTTAGAGGCGTGGCCTCAGATCCCAGACTGAATTGAGTAGCTCTGTCTTCGGGTAAATTAAGTAGTGTCTCTGGACTCAGTTTTCTCATCCATAGACTGGGATAATGACAGCACACAGCCTCAAGGGGCTGCTACAAGAATGAAAGAGGGAACGACTGCATGGCGAGGACTTGGGCTGTCCACGCTCATACATGCTGGCTGCCACCCTCTCGTCCCCACCCAAGACCAAGGCCGTGGGACCATCAGTGTGAGAGGTTATAGAGGCCCTGGGAGAGGGGCATGCTGGGACGCAATAGACAGAGCACAGTTTTGCATTGGGTGACATTTGGATCCCAGTGTGGACCGATGAGAGGAGTTCATGGTCACGATCAAAACTGACAGTAAGCAGGTCAGAAGGCTACAGCGATTTTCAATCTTTCTTGTGGAGAAAAGGGCTCACGTGTATTTAGTTGTGAACTAAAGTACTTTTTGTGGCATATCGATAGAACAGGATTTTAAAAGCAGCTTGAGTCTCAAATGACAGTTCTTTTTTTTTCTACAAAAACGGATTATTTATTGAGCTGTGTTTAACTTATCTTTTACTTTAAGCATTAAGTTAAAACCAAAAAACCCAACTCTCCAGCTCTGCCTCCCCACAAAAAAAACTGCACTCAAACAGCCAGTCAGCTAAATTAGAAAGCGTGGACCTGATGAAAAAAGTGCACTAGATTAAGTTCTAGCCTCATTATCAAGATTAGATGTCAAGCTACTTCACCATAATTACCTGCTTAAAAATTTAATGATGCTTCAGCATGAATTTCAAAACTAAAGACACTTTTATCAACCATTGAGAATTTTTAAAAATGAAAAAACCTTTATGCCCTGCTTCCATTTCAACAAAACAGCTAAATGCGACAGCCATGTAAGGGATTAAACTATCCAAATCCTCTAATCAATGAGATTATTAGAGACAACAAAAAAGCCTAAGAGGATCCTTGTGTAATTCAACTGTAAATCTGAACTGCTTTTGTTACATTATTTCTGGAGTCTATCATATGTGATATACAGCCAACAGAAAAAAGATGAATGTTCTGGCAGATCACAGATAACCCTAAGGGCTATTTACCATAACTGCTAAGACAATATTATCCTCAGGATTAAAAATTTGCTGATTAATGAATAAAATTCCAAAAGAGAGTATATCTACCTATGGTACTTAGTTATCAGTCAGGTCAAGTTAACCCCAAAGGGAATGCTTAACTAATTAGCATTTTATGAATAACCCTTGACAAATGAAGAAAAATAAATGCTTATTAATGAAAGACTAGAGAAAAAAATTTATATGATGAAAGCGAACACTTTTATCTACTTTTTATTTTAAGCAGACACATATCTTTCACACATAACCAATACGTAGGTTCTGAATAAAGCATATACACCATGGTTAAATTTGGATAAATTTAATTTTTAAAATTAAAATACTTGATGACCAAAACTAACATGAACTAACTTGGTCAGTGTGTCTTGCAATGAAGGAGAGATTAAAAGATTAAAAAGGAAAACTTTATGCTGCTTCTGCCCTCATGAGGAATATGATCCAATACATGACAGACATTCTTTGGCTCAATTCATTTTAATTGTCTTTGTTTTATGACATGAAAAAAATTCACAAAGCTGCTTTGTAGTAGATCTGTACTGGTATTTGGGGAACTATATTTCAAAGTAAACACACACACACACACACACATACATACATATGAACAAAAGTAACAGTTACAAAAAACTTAGTTTAGTAACTCTAAATTAGAATTCTCTTTGCACTGTCTTGTAACCTAACAGATTTCAAGAAAATAAATAACTTTTTCTTGTATTTCTAAAAGAATTATATAAGGAAGTCCAATGGGAGAGATGTAATGCCTTTACAATAAAGAAAAGGAAAGAAAAAGGTATATTTTCAATTCTTAAAAAAAATATTTAAAAAGAAAAATCTATGATAGACCTAAAGTTCATTTCTGCATAGCATTTTATTTTTTGCGACCTCCCCTCCACCCCGCCCGTGACCCTGGTGTACAAACCGCCTTTGTGCTCTTTCCCACGATGTGTAGGGCTGGCTTAATGGACCTAGTGACATGAATTTCATAGAGGCTGGTGGAAATAGTGAAGCTTTAAGTGATGGAGGCTATGTTTACTAACACTGAGCTGTGGTTTCAATGGAGAAAACCTCAAATTCAAACAGTTACTAAACATTTGTTTTTGAAATGCTCTGCTGTTTGGAGGGAATGCAGTTATTCCCTTCCACCCCAACTCAGGTGCCCGTGGGGAGTCAGTCTGAGCGGGATCTAACTATGCCCAGGCTATCCCCACCAGCTCAGGCTATTCTCCACCAGCCCAGGCTTTCCCCAGTCAGCCCAGGTATGGGAACCCAAGGGTCGGGGTACCCAGCAGAAGACAGCAGACACTTTCGTTTGTCTGTCGCCTAAAAGAGAGAGCTGCTGAACCAGCACACTTCTTTTTCAAACCAGATCACATGTGAGAGATACCTGTTTATGTCTGATTTTGATAATGGACCGTGTATTTTCCCTTTTGTTGTAGCTTTAAATAGATAGTTTTAAAAGCTCCTAAAAAGCAACAGAGTTGACATTTATACAATGGGGCTTTCCTTTATATTGTATTTTCTTACCTCAACATCTTTTTTCAGTTTTTCCAGGAATACCTTCTTGTTGTTGTCATCAATATAAATCTTTTGGCCCTCATTAATGAAATCATTATCCTTTAAAGTTGGCAGTTCTTTGGCCTGAAACAAATGAGAAAAAGAATTAGAAAGAAGCTCGATTGAAATCTAAAGGACACCTCCGCATCCCAATCCTGGAGCTTAAGTTTCTACTCCTGCAAACTTGAGTTTGCCCTATTTACTGCAGGGGTCTTACCCATGGTTAATGACATGTGAGGCGTCTTGGTTACCGCAAGGGGGCACCAGTGAGCTATGACCGCTGGAAGCATTCCCACTAGGAATGGAGGGGTCAGCCCTACTCCGTATTATAAGGCTTTTGTAACAGATTTCATGGTTTTCCTTGGAATGAGCCTGACTGCTTTCTTAGATTCCCTTTCTTACAAGAAGTCTTCTAAGTATAGAATTCGTATTCTTGGAATTGTCAAGAACCCTCAATTTTCTTACTGGTACAACCCAACTCCACATCCCCCACACTTTTTGGGTAGCCTTTGCTGGGTTCATGTTACAAATAACATGTTAATTTGACTCAGAAAAGCACCACCCATAATCATATCTAATTTCTGAGTCAGGGAGAATATGATGCCAGAGGTCAGCCATCTGCCCTTCCAGGCTGGACTGCTCACCAATGCGCCCAAAAGGAAATTCTGTTTTCATTTGGACAATGTCAAAAGAAGACGTCTTCATTTAGCATAAAACATATTAAGATGAGAAGTTCTGCCTTTACAAATAAACGAGAGGGCATTGAGCTGGCAATAACCTGTATTTACACTGACCAATGGAAAATACTGGGTGACTATCAAAACATGGGTCATAAGCAGAAAAAACTCCAGCTCGCGCTACATGGTAAAATACAGACATGATTTTAAAACACTGCGGATTATTCTATTTAACTTTGTGTAACCCGTGTTCTGGGAGAATTCAAGAACAACCAAAACTCCCGTTGAAAAGAATCCAACGTAATATATTGACTTTCTTAGTATACTAACAAATGCCTGAAGGAGTCTCTTTTCCATAACTGCAAACTAAATGCAAAAAAATAATTCAAGGAAAGAACATAATCTCCTTTCTGGTCCCTACACTGCCTCCCTCCTTCTACCCTTATTCAAAGCAATAAAAGAAGACTCACTGGGCATCCCCACTGAACCATCTTGAAAATGCCTAAACAGCTCACTTTCTCTATTTTACAAGGTATGTACATGGCTATAAATTACTCACATCTATGCGTACACACACACACGCACATATATTATGCAATTCCAAATTCGTAGCTTTGCTACTTATTTTAACTCTGAGAAAATTTGAAGTTCCGTGATTTTGAATTTGATATAACTACTGCCCAAATAATTAACCTTACAAAGCAGGTAGAGCAAAGCTCAGAAATCAAAGATTCAATTCAATAAGCAGTTACTAGAAGACTGTCATGTGTCAGGAATGAAAAAACGAAACGAACAGGTCAACACTTCTACAAAGGAGTTTGTCATCTAGTACGAAAGGCGCAAAAGGCAAGTAGGCAGAAAACAAGGTGGTGTGAACATGTAAAACGCACAGGTAAATAAGGTGGTTCTTGCGGGGAAGGACTGATCTACTTTCAGATACTTTTATGCCGAGTCATAGAGTCTTGAGGAAATAAACATGCAATGCCATTCTCCACAAAAACGAAGCAGGGACCTGGTAGACAAACCCTCGATTTAATTATTAATCGGTCATTAATTATTTAAAAATAACGTAATAAATATAAAACTCTGAATGTGACAGTAGTACCTTAATGTTGAATGTGTGAGTCAATCACACTGGACCCTTGGTTCTCCTTCCATTTGAACTCTAAACGTAATGGAGTGTCCCCGTGGAGGAAATGCAAAGACCTGACGTTTTACAAGCTCCTTCAGGGGGCAGAGAGCACTGCCCCAAAACACAAAATTGGAAGCGCCTTAGAAGAAAGGGTTGAAGCCAGATCTATGCACAAAATAGAGATGGAGAAGGATTGTGGTTCTACCAGTCAACAGCTTGGGCGATTCTGTCCCACTATGTCTTGGGTGGGGAGGCGGGTTGTGAGGGGGTGATAAGGGTTAAGATATCTGTCTCAGCTGCCTAACTCATTTTGTATGTGGAAGAACAGAAGGAGAGGAATTTTGGGGTGTGTGTGAGTGAGAGAAACCTGAAGACAAGGCAGTAAATGACACATTAGATACGTGTTTGTAACAGCAGTCATATTAATGAAGATGAATGTCACTTCAGGTTCACCCCAGCAGAATCACCTCATGTGACAGGCAAAGCATAATCCTAGCTCATAAAAAACTCTGCATACCCTGTACTGTATTACTAAGCTTACCTGTGAATTTCATAGGCACTAGGGACATATTTTGTTGAATCAAGTTTAAAAAGGGCAACCAGATTGGGGAAAAGACTTAAGGGCTTATATTACTGAAAGGCTCAAGAGGCAAAGGCAGAACCTTAGCAGGGCAGCTGCTAGAATCTAATACTGGTCTAAAGACACCCAGCCCGACGTGTCTGTGAGCGGGCAGAGCGCTTAGGAGCTCCAGGGTTTCGCGGACATGAACCCTGAAGTTCCGATCCTGGTTCCACCCCTTACTCGCCAGGGACCAGGGCCCGGTTTCTGGGCCTCTCCAGGCTGTTGTCTCCCGTACAGAATGGGGAAGGCCACCAGCAGCAGCAGCAGCAGCCTTAGGTGCTGTGGTAATGAGCACTTATGTGCGTCAATTTATTTAAATGTATCATCTCATTTACTCTTTGCAACTATCTCAGCGATTATTCTTAAGCTTGTTTTACGGACAAGGAAACTAAGTTCAGAGAGATTACGCAACTTCACTAAGGTCTCACAGCTTGGTAGGTGAGCCTGGCAAGTAGAACTGGGAAGCCAGTTCTCATGCTGAGATGAAAACCCAGGCTGACTCACTGTCATTTGGCTAAAGTAGGGTCATTCTGAGAATCTGATTAAAAGGCCACGCGACACATGTGAATAGTGGATGACACTTGTTATCACCACCACCATCATCATCATCATCATCACCATCATCACTGTGAGCATTCGATAAATTTTATGAATTTAAAACTGGTATTAAAGATTGAGAGTGCGTACAACATGTTTTCTTTAAAAAAAAAAAAAAAAGAACTTTACATCAATTTTTCTTTTCTAATAAGAACTGGAAGACAAAGACAAAAATTACCTGACTGATTCACCTTCAAGAAATCCTTCCAGCTTACTTTTTTTTTTTTTAATTTCGATTTATCTCTCTGATAATAAGCAACAAACCTAGCATACACAAGCGTAAGGCTATCATTCCATTTCACTGCAGCAGACACAGGGGACACAGAGGGCACGTCAGGTGCAGGAAAGGTGACAATGGCCAGTGTCTTATTCCCCTGCCTTGTCTGCTCCAGCTCCATACCCTGCTCTCTCCAAACTTCGACTATAAATTATCCTGGCTGGCAAAATCTCTGCGGTTACTACAAAAGCTAATTGAAAAATCTCAGTGAAGATATCCTTCTTGAAACCTAAATGAGAATAAAATGTTGCTATATGATAATAAAAACTGAATAAATTAACTTCTTGGAGTAATAAAGTATCTAAATTTATATTTATTAACATGGACTAAAATTTAGTAATATTATATATACGGCCAAAGACAGAAATCTTATTACCTTAATTTTCCATGGGCTAGTTTTCTTCGGTGAGTACATTAGAAGAGTGGGTCATTTCGTGAATGCTATTTTGCTGACCTAAAGCAGAAATTCACTAACTGAAATCCTAGTAGCCAGAAAACATTAACCAAAATATTGGAGAGTAATGAGCTCACTGGGAACATTCGACTTTTTAGGAGGTGTAAAAAGAAAATTGTTTCATTATAAACATTTTTTCCTCCCTTTTTCTAACTACAATATTGAGTGAAACGTTTCTGTTTTCTTTTAAAGCACGTATTATATAGGCTGTCCCTCGGCCAGTCTATATTCTTGTAACAGTAAGAAACACACAATGTCACAATATTGGTCGTGGTGAAAAATGGCTACGTGTAACTAAGACACGAACATGGACGTGAGAGTCAAGATATGCAAGCTGCTCTGTCAGAGCATGAAGATAACCAACATCTGCATAGCATTTTAAATCTATAAACGCCTGAACCTAATTACTTATTATTCCCGAGGGTTCAATAAAAAATCTAAACGGTCTCAAAGGATAGATCTGGCCGAGGGTTTGAGATTTTTTTTTTCAAAACGGAAAAATATGCAGAACTAACAGCTATAAAGTTTAGAGCTGTCATTTTTCAGAAATGAACATGTACATTCGTGGCCAGCTCCGCAGACAAAGACCTGGGAGCAGAGGCAATAGCCAGAGAGGAACTGCAGGAGGAGGCGGCCAAGGGAGGCGCATGAGAATGGCAGGTGAAGATTAAAGAAAGAGAAGGCATTAGAATTTCCCTTCTACTATGAAAATACTTAGCGCTTTTCATAAAGACTTTAAAATTCCAAATCACCAAAAGCTTTGCAGATTCTCTGAAAACAAAATCCCCCCAAAAAAGTTTATTAAATGGATTTATATTTTCTATTTGTTTCAAATGGGTGTATATCTATATCTATGTATATATAGATATAGATATTTCATTAGGTTCTGTGATATGATGTATAATTGCTGTCACTTGCATGGAATTTACCAATATTGGATATTTTAAAGGCTAGTAAAGCCAAAAATTATATGGAAATTCTATTTTAGTGAGACTTAAAAAATCTAATTATCTTTCATATGACTCAAAAACACTTTAAAAATCACGAATATTCAAAGTTGTATTTTTTTACTGTAAATACAGAAATCAAACTAAAATGATACTGGCTTTTATCATCATTCTACAACTCCATTAAATTATACAAAAGAGAACCTACTGTATTTTAAATTGCCATTAACAATAGGGGGCAAAATACATGCATTTAAAGTGTACAGAGCCAAAATCTATAAAACATAGAACCAAGTTTTTATTTTGGCCTCGGTGGAAACCTCAGCAGGAAGATGAAGTGTACTCCTGTCACACTTGAGTGTTTAATGCAAACAGGATCTTGGTACCAGAAGGTTTCAATGCAAAGGATAATACATAGCATAGCACTCTTGTGATTAAAGGACTTGTATTTCAGAAAGAAATGGATTTTTGTTCGATGTGCTCATTTGGCAACCCATTTAAAAGAAGTCTAATTGTAAGCCTTGATGTCAAAGATTGCTGCCTTGATGTCCCTTTGATGGGTTGTACTGTGACACTCTGAACTGAATACACAACATAAAAAATATGTACTAATTATTGTCTCATGTTCAGAGCTGCTTGTGTTCCTGATTTACTTGTTATTACAAGCTCACCTAAATGAAAACAAACTTGCAAAAAAGACTAACCCTCCTTTACCAAGCTTGCCAAAAAACTTGATAAAAGTCAGTCTTTTATGGGGCTGAAAATAGACTCCAGAAATATTTCTGTAGGAGAGAGAATTTTAGGTAATCCTTACATTAGAATTAGGATAAAGATAATTTGATTGAATATATGTGGTATCAATTTGGGGGTAATAAGAGATGTAGAGATGTAATAAAATCAGTTCTGCTTCTCAGAACACCCAAGCCACAAATTTGATACGTGAAAAGACAAATTAGTGAATTTAGTAAAGTTCATACAGAAATAAAGCTGGAAGGTGTTTTCTCACAAGAAGGACATATAACAACCTTCTGTAACAATGTAAGCAGAATGTCTATATAAGTTTGTGGCTTGAGAAATGAGCCAACAGGTCATTAATAACTTATAATTTTCTCAAGGAGATCGTGTACATTTGTGACCAGTGCCTGAATGTGAAAGTTTTTATTTCAGATGTTTGTTTCGTTTAAATGTAGCAGGAAAATATACCTCAATATACTTGAGAAACAGTGCTGCAATTAAGAAACACAAAACCATGATAATTTGGCAATTTAGAACTGTTAAGGCTGGTGGGATCCAGCTGGTGGTTATTTACCTTCCCCCAATTTTTCAGACTAATATTTAAAAAGTGATATTTACTCCTTTTCTAAATTGTCATACTTTTCAGAATGTAATGGCCTTTTAACTCTTACGTGGGGATGTCAAAGGCGATTTTCCTCCAGTCTGTGATGTGACAGTAAGCTGTATGCAAGACCTACAAAACAGGTTTGCTACAATTCGATTGGGAGATTCTGTTGCACAGATGTCAACAGTGATAATCTAAGAAATGTCAAAGTTGGAAAAATTAAGAAGTGTGCGAAGTCCTACAGTTTCTGGTTTAATACTAATCTAGCAAACATCATAATTTTGTTATTTAACAATTACACATCTGCAGCAGCTTGGCTTCAATTCAGGTCATGTACTAAATTTTGGAAGCCTTTTCTCCACTCCAGCTCTTTCTGGAACCCACTGGGTAAGAGCTGTCAAGGGAAGGAAAAAGTCCCACATCTCATAGCACTGCTCCACATGTGCCGAGGGTACACGGAGCTGAATCCATTCCAGTGGGGAAAAAATTAATCTGAGACGATTAAGAGTTTATAAAGCACCATAAGCCTGGCTGCGTTGAGGAGTCTGACACTGTCATCCGGAGATGCTTGCAAGTCACTGCAGCTGATCTCTCTTTTTTCACATGCTTCTCTTACTGGTCGGGAAAAATGCCAAATGAACTGAATTTTAAAAACTCTACTTCCCAGAATAACCCTCATGGTTCACATTATAGCGTTTTTAAGGCTTGCTCAGACATCTGCTGATACAATATGACGGTTCAGAACACTTCCCAAATCCTCTTCCCGCCCCGGTATATAATAGCAATCGCCTTAACCCAATATCTAAAACAGACAGGATCTTAGTGATTGTCCAGTCCAGGACTTCTCAGAGTCTGCTGCGGGAGTGCATGCACCTCTGGAGGAGAGGAAAAGCTTCATCTGAAACATGAGATTCTTACCAACACTAAAGCATGAGGAACAATGAGATCATTAAGTTCTTTACGTTGACAAATGAGGATGCAACAAAGTCAAATGATTTATCCCCAAACTCCAAACTTTCATTAATGCCGGGGCTGGGGATGGGACTCAGCGTCCCGAGAGCTCTGCCTGCCGCCCTTCCCGGAAAGCCCCCTTTTATAAATCTTCTGCCGCCACGGAGCAGATGTTCCCAGTGCTGCCTTGGGTTTGAGGTCTGAGAAGCAGGCCCTGTGTCTGCTCTGACGGGAGACCCTCCCAAGCACTTTTTGGGTGTTGGGATCAGCGTCCCTTGTAGTGGCTGGCAAACAAAAATGATTCACTTCCGTCTTGAGAGAAAAGGAATTTTATAGATGGTTAAAGCATCAGCTGAGTTTAGGGGGCTTAAAAGACCTCGACAATCTCTCCCTTTAACCGATCATCCGCTGACAGCGGGAAAGGAAGCACTTTTTAACTGATAAGTCAAAGAAAGATTCCCAGAGGGACACACCGCTGTGCTTTTGTACCCCGGGCTCCTCGCCTGCCATTTTTGTTACCTCGCTTTTAACTGCGGCCCAAAGGACCGGACAGAGGTGGTAATCAATTATAACGCGTTGCGATCTAAAGATCACAAAGGAATTGTTGAAAACTGATTTAGGAAAGCATTTTCCGAAGTGTGTATTAATGATTAATTCTGCTGAACCTCAGTCAGTAATAGGTAAAATGTCAGAGCCGGGATAGCCACTTAATTGCTAGTGCAATCCACGATGCCTAAGAATCGACAAGGCGGCTGGTTGCAGCCCATTATCAAAGTGTCAACAATGATTATTGCCAATATAGTTATACAAATGCCAATTGGAGGGCAGCTGTTTTCTTTCAAATGGGTTCCAGGGAGAAGGTTATATGTTAAAAGGAATCTTCTTATTGTGACCCTATGACTCCATTACACAGGCTTTACTTTACCTAATAAAATCAGACATGAGTTTTGAGAAGAACGGTGCAGAATGATGAACAAAATGCATATTTGTGTAAATCCCCAGGTCTCTCTCTCTCAAGAACACGGGCTTTTTAAAGAGTCAGGTCAAATCCCCCAGAAATCAAGTGAGTCCAGTTATGTTTTCTTTTACTTCCCCGGATTCCCTGCTGAGCAGGCTTGCTTGCTGGCAGCATGCTAAGACTGTCATTTGTAAAAAGCAGTCCGCTCAGCTATAATTACTAATTTGATGTCACACTGGAATTGCAGTGCAGCTGTGAAAAGATGGACCACCAGGGAGATTCGCATTTCTCTGTCTCATTTAGAGGAGGCTAAACTGCTGAAGCCATGAATGGGAGATGGCCTTCCATTAAAAAGGAAAGAATTAAAGAATAAAACAAGTCATAGCAGCTGTCAGAATTTGACAACGGTTTCAAAAAAATAATAAAAGCACTGCTCTGCTCTTTTTTTAAAATTCAAGACATCTGTACGCGCATGTTCTGATACTTGCTGCCATGAAAGTGATCCCATTATTGTTGGAATATAACTTCTTTATTTCCTTCAGTTCCGTCTTCATTATTATGCTAATGCAAATCACACTAATTATGTGTCAAGCTGAATTCGAAGGGATAGGACTTGTCTGCACCTATATCACCAAACATTTGAAATGACAGTTGTGAAACTTGTCATCAACAAGTTAAAAGTATGGGAAATTAAAATAGTTATAATGACTCAAAGGAAAGAAAAAATAAGAATGAAGATGACTAATTAAGCCACGTCGATGGAGATTCTCTGAAAATTGTTCTTTGCAACAGGACAATCATTTTGTAGAGAATATGGTTACATGATAACAGCGATGGAAATAATATTCTTGCAAATCATTCGGTCTTGTTTATAAAAGGCTAACACGTAGAAAACAAATAATTTCAGCCTTCTCCAAATATTTCTAACCAGAGGAAACAGGGATTGTTTTGATAACATGTAGAGTTTTATTTGTGAAGACAAAGAATAGCGTGCTTTTTGGAACAGCCAAAAGTATTAACTGATCACGGAGGAAAAAAATGTCAAAATTGGCAGGAAAAAAAGCAAGGACATTTTTTAGAACTTAAAAACCCAATGTTTTAACAACTTCCGCTCCATTAATACATTTTCCTTATTTTTGTGTATTATAGTTTAGTACATATACCTCATTGTGGCTCAATGATAAACAAACTGCCATATCTGAGAGGCATCGCGTCCTGCTGCAGGCACACTCTTCCCTCGTCAGTTACCGATTTTAGTCACTTTTAGGCACCTGTCTTCAAGAGATTTTCTCTTGCCCCTTCCCAGTGAGTGCTTATAATCTAGAAGGACAGGTGCTTGGCCTTTCGGAGACTCTCCTCCTGGACAGTCTCTTGGTCTTAACACCAAGACCAGAAAGACGACAAAATTGAATTCTTCCTCAGGGCAACTGTGCAGATGATTTCACTGTGTGTACTGTGTAAGATATAGTGACAAGGGCTGAATTTACAAATGCCCCAACTTCTGCAATGGAGGAAGTACGAATTTTTTTTTTTGCAAACTTCATAGAAAAGCAACAATTTATTTCACTCCTTTTGAATGTTTAAGTCAAGACTCAGAATGAACTGTTTTAGTATCATATTTAACTCCAAAACAATGTTTTCATCAATGCACTGAATTTTTTGTTCATCTTCATGATTCATGGATTAATATGTGTTTTTGATAATATGTCCTTTTTTTTTAAAAAAAAAAGAGATAGAAAGAGACTCCAGACATTTAAAAAATAGCACATTTAGCATAGTGGTTCGGGCTGGAACCCTGGACCCTCTATGTCCTAATTATGGGACCTTGGACAAGTTCCTGAAACTCTCTGTTAAGTAACTTCACTTACTCAAAGGAAGTAATGATAGTACCACCTCTTATGGTGGTTGCAAGGATAACAAATTCATATAAAATTTAAAACCATGTCTGGCATATGGTGTGCGCCCAAGAGATGTCAGTTATTATTTATGTTTATAATTCCCAATACATTGAGACTAATATTTTTAAAAGAACAACTCCAGATTAAGGTACAGTTTCTCTGTGCCACTGATTATGTGACATAGCATGGTCTCAAGCCTGTCCTGTGTGAGCTGGGGAAACCGGACTCTCATCTCTTCTGACTTTTCAAAACCACCTCCAAAGGTGTTTTAAAGAATAATTAGCACACAGTGCAAATAAGATAAAAGCATCCTAGCAGAATCCTCAGAAAAGTGGGTTTCTGTTAAAGAAATTCTGTATTCTCATGCCTTTTCACAGAAAGCTACACCCATCAAAGGCTGAACCTTTTTGGTGAGGGAGGCAGAGTGGAACCGTGGTGAATGCCAAGGGTTTCTGCAGTGTGAGGGTCCCATAGGTGGGCAGTGGAGAGAAATATAGGTAACTGAATGTTCTGCTTCTGACAAAATACTACAGCTACGAGGACATCAAATATTTGTGGCTTTTATACATATCCTTCTTTTACGACTTGAGACTTCGGCAGCAGCCACTCCATTAGCTGTAACTGTCTGTCTCGGCACTGGTTATTGTCAGAGAAGACCAAGCTCTTGGTGCTGGATCCTGAAGACATCACAATGAACAGAGGGGGGGGAAAAGGCCGCTAGCAGTGCCGTCAAGGGACTTGGAAATGAAGTGAAAACAGAGCTACCAATATGGAGTGGAGGATGTCATCACACCCACGGCTCTGCCTTGGGGGCTGGCTTCTCATTAGGATGCTGACAAGTGTGAGTAGCTCTTTAAACATCCGGACATTTTCTCCTAGGAGAAAATCCCAATTCTACTAAACCTCTGAGTTTCTCACGGACTAAAACTTAAACACCTACTTGAGTTATCTGGCACCTGGGAAAAATGTTTAGTCATAGCAATGTGGCAGCCGACAGTCCACTGTTTCTGCTTCTTTGGCTAATGCTGGTGCCTTCTGGGTGATTTATGTGGAAGGTGGAAGTGAAAAAATACGTTCAGTAGTGCAAGGTAAAAATAGGAATGCTCAAGGAAGGATCCACTGTTTCATTTTTCTCTTCCTCGCTTCTTAATCCACTGCTGTCTGGCTTCTGCTCCACCTGCCCATTATCACGACAAGGTCGCCAGTGAGCTCCCTGTTGGTAAGTCTAATGGATAATACTCAGTTCTGATCCTACCTGACCTTGCAGAAGCATCTGATTCTGGGCATGTTCTCTTGTTCTGGTTTCTGGGACACTCAAGAGAGCAAGTTTCATGAGAGTGGGGACATTATTCACTGAAGCACTTCTTATAAAGCTAGGCTAAATGCCTGCTCATAACAGATGTTCAGTAAACACTGGGACAAACGATCCAGACTCTCCTGGCTCACTCACCTCCTATCTCTTTGGCTGATCTTTCGCAAGACTCTCTTCCTCTATGCATCGTCCTTAAATGACATTTTTCTAGGCTGGCTACTCCTAGTCATGCTGCTCCTTCTACTCCATACATTCGTCCTGGGCGACCTTGTCTGTTTCCCTGTTTTTGCTGCTTATCCTTCCTCTGAGATTTGCCACACTCCCCTTTTACCAGCTGAACCCTCCTTGCAGCCTCTCATGCCCATTGGACATCTCTGTTCTGACGCACCCCGATATCTCAAACAACGTCTCCCACTCTGCTCCCTCCCTCAGGAAGGGGGATCACACCTACCCACTGTTCACACCAAGCTCATGCAAGCCCACATTTTACAGGCAAGAAAACTGGGGTTCAGAGAGGCAGAGATGCTCGTTCAGGCCACGCCCAGCTGGCTGGGGGTAAAGCATAGGGTTAGGACCCTGGTGCTGAGCCGCATGGACCCGCCGGTCTCGGGCATAAGTCACTGCACAGGTGGCAGCACTTATAAGATCACGTTCACGTGAAACGTTTCTTCCAACCGCACTTAAAGCTACTTTGTTATTCAACCAAGAGGTATGGGACAACCGATCTAAGGAAGAGCAGTGAAGTGGGACACCAGTTCAATAACGTGCTTCTCTCTGGAGCAGAGAGGGGGACACGGGAAGAATCTCAGTGGCGGAAGTCAGAGAGAAAGAATGACACTGTTCTAGCGTGCCCGCAGGAGAGGAATACGTCAAGGTACTCACCTTTTCTTTGTCACTAGCTTCTCTAGCCACTGTAGAGCCCTGAAACACAAAGAAATAATTAAAACTTGCATTTGAGAAGCACTTTGTTTCACATTTAAAATATGCAAATGTTCCAGGGCAGAGCACAGCCAGCTCTGCCTTGGGCCTCGTCCTGAGGGAGCTCTGTCCCTGCCCAGGTCACTGGGCACTGCTCTCTGCCTGGCGTGCTGCTCCCTCTGCAGGTCTTCCTGTCCACGCCGCTCCAACCCTTTCCTTATCATGTCCCCTGTGCTGTCACTTCCCTGGTTCTTGTCCTCCTGCTAGAAATGAGAAAGCTCGACCATCACTAAACGCTGAATTGAAACCATGCTCTCCTTCTTGCAGAAGTGGCTGGTGTCACGAACCTCCCAGGTGAAGCAGGGACTACTGGGGCACCAAGTGCCTCTTGTCCGACATTACGTCCCCCAGCTGTGGGCACGTCCTGACCCTCCGACTGCCTTACCCGCCCCGTTTTAGACTTTCTGCTCATTCACTATGAGCACCACCTCTGTGGTTACTCTCTTTCCCTCTTCATGCTGAGATCCCTTCAAACACACACAGTCACTTGCACCCCTTTCGGGCCAGGTCCCAGGCGGAGCACAGAGATGTAAAGTGGAAGAAAAGATAGTTCTGCATCTCGGCAATTTCTCCTCTACAGTACTGGTTTTCAAGACTATGCCTTAAGGCTCTGGGGCTGTCCAAGATGACCCCGGTCCCACTCCCATGCCCACAGAGGGACCGAGGGGCAGAGTTCAAGTAGAGACATTTTCCTTTGTTTGTGGAAGATTTTAAAGCAGGGGAGAAAAAAAGTCAAGAAGCAAATGGCCAGTGAATTCCTAACTGTGTCAATACAACAAGGACTATTTATTCTTTGTGCTCCTCTGTGACCATCGCGGTGTTTCATGAAGCATTGCTCGGCGTTCGCTGGATAAATGCGCGGAGAAGGATGACACGCCCGTTTGCTGCTCTCCCTTCCCCTCCAGCACCGGACACTCAAAGGATGATGAGGTCCACAGAGGGATTCATTTACCTGACCACCTCTTAGGCAGGCGTTTATTGCCCTGGAATACTTGCATCTGTTAATCATTAAAAGAAAACTTCTATGTAACTTGGGATACGTTAAAGTGGGTTCTAGATTGTCCATTTCTAAAGAAATCAATTTTTTTTACTCTGTGACCGTGTTTATTCAAGTGGCTCGGGCACTGAGGAGGAAGCGTGCGTCCTGTCATTTACATACGAGGAGACAGAGGGGACGCCTTGTCCTGGGGCAGGGACCGAGGACCAGGCTTGAGTCCCAGCATTCCCTGGTCCGGTGGATGCAGGATGCCCTGTTGCCAGCCTCCTAGGGTAAATGCCCGAAGTTTCCTGGGGACATGTCAGAGGAGCACAAAGCCGACACACCAAATGAAGATGGACGACGTGAGTTGTTCACGGCGGTAACCACAGCCTAACACATGGTTTTCCACACGACCGGGCCCAGCAGCCATCACTTGCCATGGTCTGTTTTCCTTTAGGGATTCTTGAATACGGGCCACAAATATCTTCTTTTGTGCCATGATTTCTAACAAAGAATGTTCCAAATGAAAATAAAAAACTGGGGACATCTGTGGCACTTGGGCACTGCCTGTGCTACTGGGCAGAAGAAGAAACGATTTCTTCCTTTGTATTTTTAACTAGTTTTGTGGTCTGTGCTTTTTATCCTTCCCACAATATAATTTATCCTGTTTTGGATTCTCAGTGAAGCTTTATCTCTATGTATATATGCAGAGCATTAGCCTGGAAAAAAACTCATCCAAGTTTAAATTAATTCAGAATAAAAAAAATTAAAGCAAAAAATAGAAAAGTAAGGTTAGTAAGTTGAGGCCAAGAGTTTGAGCCATGAATGGATGCCAGATGTTCAGGTTCCATCACAACGGAAAGTACTGGCAAGCACAGAACTTATTTATTCTACAAGCTAAAAAGGGAGATGAAATGATAAAATCCAAGGGAAATTAAAACTATAATATCCGGTCTATAAGTATAACTTACATCACTAGTAGAAGGGATGAGACAACCCAAATCCACTGACCAGTTCCCCTCTGCCGTGCACTATACTGGACATGACGTGTACGTGCCTCACTTAATCCTCACTATAACCCAGCAAAGGCAGGTAAAATTATCCCCATTTTACAAATGAAGAAGCTGAGACTTATGACGATTCAATGATCTGACACAGCTTAAGAGTGATAAAGCTGGGACACGTGGCTTCAGAGGTCACTCTGGCTTCTCCCATGGAAGTTAGAATGGGGAACAGGCCTGCGACACGCCACAGGGCACACCGAGCAGCACGGCGGAGACCCTGTGAGACAGGTGGTGCCAACAGGCCCCGCAGGGCGGCTGCGATCTCCACCAGGGGCGACTCCAGCTCTGGCTGGGAGGCAGGACAGAGCTGGACTGTATTCGGAAATCTTATACAGTTTATCTGGACTCCAGAGGGTAGGAGATAAGCACAGACCATTTTTCTTCCCTTAGACGAGCATTTCTTAAAGTGTGGTTCAGCACCCTGGGGTCCCAAGACCCTTTCAGGGGTCTAGAGAGTCTATACTATCTGTATAATAATATTGAGATGTTATTTGTCTTGCTCACTGTCTTGATATTTGTGTGGATATTGCATAAACAATGGTGGGTAAAACTGCTCCCAACTTAGAACAAATCCAGCAGTGGCACCAAATAGTATTAGTAGAGTTTGTCATAATATATCTGTATCTGTAGCTATATCTAGCTATATCTATAATTATACAAATGTCCTTGATAAAGCAATGAAATTAGTGTTTATTAAATCTTGACCCTGGAAACACATCTGTTCAATATTCTGTGTGAGAAGTATGCATAAAGCACCCGTTATATAGAATGAATGGTTTAAGAACAGTCATTTTTGTGATGGTTTGAGTTATGAGCTGAACTAGCCACTTTTTTCATGAAACAACATTTTTACTTGAAAGAACTGACAGTTTATGCTTATTCAGATCTGGGCACCTGTCAGATTTTTGCTCAAAGATGAACAAAGCTGCTGAGCTTGGCTATGTGCAAGGGGGCTGCGTGCTGTCACCTCATAAAACACCTAACAGGACTTTGTTTCTAGTGGCAAAATTTGAGCTTCTAAAAGAAAAATTAGAATTTTAAAAAGTTATATCCATAATCCTGAGCTTGACAGATTCTTGATACCTAAAGACTTCTCTGATGAGACTGGTGGTGATACTAACGTGATTTGTTGATACTGTATAATAAAATGTGCCATTATTTGGAAGAGCACATAACTCAGTTACCCGTTACCCATTTACTCCAAATGACCAAAGCATGATGCAGATAGACCAATGAGTTTTAATGATAAGAATACAAAAGTTCGCTGATGTGATCTCAGATTCCACATTCCACGTGAGCTCTGAGAAATTACCATGTGTCAGGTTTTGGTGTAACATCAAAGAATATACACAAAGTTCTGAAAAAGTTATTAAAACACTCCCTTTCTCTTTTTCCAACTACATATTTATGGAAGGTCCGATTTTCTTCATACATGTCAATCAAATAACATCACAACAGACTGACTACAGAACCAGATAAGACACTCCAACTGTCTCATATTAAGTCAGACATTAAAGAGATTTGCACAAATGTAAAACAATAAATGCTACCTGTCTCACTAATTTTTTTTATTTGGAAGATACAGTTATATTTTTTTCATAAAGATATGCTAATGCTTAATGGTTTTATTATTTTAAATGAAGTATTTAAAATGTTCTCATTAATTTCTAACACTGCAAATATCAGAAGATATAATCTGCAAAAGCAAAGCTGTGAGGAGTCCTCTTTTATGCATGTGAAGGAGTCTGAGATCAAAAAACTTGAGATCCTCTGACAAAGACCAAAGCTTGGCAAACTTTCCGAAAAAGGTCAGAGTGCAAATGTTTCAGGCTTTGTGGTCCAAAATGGTGTCTGTGGTAACTACTCAGCTCTGCCATTATAGTGAAAAGCAACCACACATGATGCAGAAACAATGGGCATGGCAGTATTCCAATAAAACTTTATTTACAAAAATGACCAAGTTGGATTTACCATCCAGGCAGGTCACAGTTTGCCAGCTCCTGACCTGGACATTCTCCCTCTACGTCGTGAGCCTGGCAGTCAGATCACCTCATTCCACTCAGGATTTCCAGCGGTCCCCTCTCACCCAATGTCTTTGAAATATCTCAGGGCCTGTTCCTTCTGCCAGGAAGGTTTTCCCTCAGCTCACCCCACCCCTCCTTCAGCTCTGCTCCCCTGTCGTCCTCTCCGTGAGACTTTCCTTGACACCCTATTTAAAACTGTATCCCTTCTTCCTCCTTCTCGTTTTTACTTCTATCCACAGCATTTACCACTTTCTAATATACTACACGACTGACTGACTTCTTTCAGTTATTGTCTGTATTTACCCACCAGAATGTCAGCTCTATGAGTGCAGGTTTGGTCTGTTTCGTTCATTGCACTATTCCCAGCACTTAAAACAGTGCCTGCTATGTAGCGGGCGTTCAACACATATTTGCTGAATAAAGTAGACACGACGTAGCGCTAATACGTACAAGCATCTTCTGGTAAAACAAACGAGTGATCCTCGGTTAACACAAAGGAGTGAATTGCCAGCTGCCTGGTGGCTCTGAGCTCCGAGCACCTCCAAACTGCTGAGTGTGTTCAATCACATTTACAACGTCAAAGCGTAAGTTTAATTACTTAAGAAAAGATAATAAAATCAATCTCACCTTTAAGTCGTATTTCCTATATACAGATAAACGGTGGCTGAACACGTTTCTTGTAACAATCACATATATTTCGACTCCGTCCACATTAAGCCGGTACATGCCCAAGAACTGGGGAAGGAGGGTGACTCCATGACATTCCACTATATACTGCACATGAGAAAAAGAAAAAAAAAATGATCCCATCAAAAGGTGCTCGTTCAGATGTAACAGTGCAGCTCGCGTGCCTTTGCTGTTTACATGAAGTAAAACCCGCCGACCTAGGGTCCTATTGACAGAAAATGTCCCTGTTTGTACTGCTTAACACAGGATCTATATTCACCATGTAGACACAGATAAAAACATTCAACTTTATCTCCAAAGAGATACTTTTGCCTGACATTCCAAACTGACTGGTAAAATCAAAACTTGGATATAATAGTGTAAAGTGAGAGGACCAGCGATTGGTCCTTTTTATAATTCCTTTAAAGTAATTTTACACTCCACCTAGGGCCTCCATCTTCCTCCCCAGAAGGCCCAATGATGACTTTGTGAGGTTGACGAAGAGTCACTTGGCCACTGAGATTAGCTCCTTTCACACTGAGAGTCACAGAGCATTGTGGAACAGAGCGGATACTGACCAAGTTTGGTGAATATGCTGAAGACACCTTCTGAGGCTGAGAATGAAGAAGAGATTGTGGACAGCGTCCACTGTTAGAGACTGGGAGGCTTGGGCTCTAGTCTTAGTTTTGTTTCTCAACAAGACCCTGCCTGGGGCTAAGCTGCCCATCTGAGCAGCGGGGTAAAGGGTGGGTGCCACGCCACCATGGGGAGCACCCCTGCTTTCAGACAGCCCTCGGAGCTTCCCCAGCCCCACGCTGGACTTGATTCAGGCCATCGGTCAGAGTCCGGCTTGGACACCATTTCCAGTTAGAGTTGCAAAAACACGACAGGGCTTTACAAACCTTTAAGGGCATGCCCGAAAAGGCCACAAGGTGGAGACACTTGTCCTTGAAAGCCAACCCTTATCTAACGAGTCCCACTCATGTTTCCCAATGGAGAATGAGGCTTCCCTTTCTTTAAAATGAGGGGGTAAGATTTCAAAAAAAAAGCTCTTTTATGTCCATGGCATGTGTGTAAAATCGCCAGGATAATAAACAGCATGAACAGTAGGGTTCAAAAGTTGTAAAACTTGTATACATTGAGCATATTTACAGAGATGCCTTGGGAGAAAACAGTAATGGTAAAATTTCCAATAACTCTGCTTTCTTGTCTTTCTTTTGGTAATTATCACACTGCTTGACTTTTTCTTTTTGACAATGAGCATTTTAAAAAAATAAGAAAGTTTGCCCTTTCAAACTTTTTAGTGGTAAACACTGTCAATCGAATCTGATAATATTTAACCGTCTTGAGAGTTTTTTTTTTTAAAGGCCTTTAGTTTTTATCATTAAAGAAGAGATAAGCAGCATCACTATGAGTTTGATTTTCACCACCCAGAGTTTTGGCAGATTTTAAAGATGCTCCAGCCCCTTCTCCCTTTTTAAATCTTACTAACCATAACTGAACTACATATTTTAATTTGATACATTTTCTGAATAGTTTCACCTTAACTCGTTCTTCATTTGAAGTCAGATAGCAGAACATTTTCTATTTCTCTCCCTTTGAAAAACAGTACATTAACTTTGAGTTTTACTAATGCAAACCAGGTGATAAAGAGCCCTTGGTTGAAGAGAAAACATCTCACATCTGCTCTAAAAGGGAGTGTTGTCCCTTGCCTCTGAAGATTGTTGGACGGGCCTCAAAGACATGGAGACGATGGGCGTCTACACGGTATAATAAGCACAGGAAAAAAAAACATAGGTTTGTGAGCCAGAGAGATGTGTGTATGTGTCCTGGCCCTGGTGCCTCCATCGACCAGCTGTGCGCTCTTGGGCAAGTTACTAAATCACTCATCATTTTAGTTTCATCTTCTGGAAAGCGAGCACTGGAATTTCTACCTCAAAGGATTATAGGCGATCGTACGTCAAAAGACTTCACACAATGCCTGTGTACTTACTCTTCCTCTTGCTACAGATGATGACAGTAATAATTATTTTTATTTAAAATTCTGAAGAGGCACTAAATATTTACTCCCAAATTTTTAAAAAAGGAACTTGATAGTCATCGATTCTTATTAAGCTTACTATGTGGAGCTCGATCAATCACAATCATTCCTGGGTCCATGTTCTCGTGCTAAACTCACTGCATTACCTATGTCTGCATTTAAAAAATATATATTGCTTAAATCACTTTTCACTTTTGCATTTTCATAGCCAGCCACCTCATGTCACCTTGCTCTGCTAGTCATTATGCAGTGGCTTGTGTTTTTGTCAAGAGTGCTCTTAGAAACATACTGGCTGGTGATGTTTTGTCTGTAACCAACACTAATTAGTGTTTCCAACACTAATAATTTTTACTTTTTTCTGTCTTCCTTCAAAAAATTGACATGTAAATGATTCCACGGTGTCATCGATAAAGTCAAATTTAATCTCTTCCTGTCTCCCTTAGAACTTTTCCCTGTACAACCGTGGGCTTGTTAGAACTGTAATGCAATGCTAAGTTGCTGTAGTAAAAATCAGAATTTTAAAAACATATAAAATGCAACAGCAACAAGATATGTGTCCTTTGGTCTTAGGCACTCAACAAGAATAATGAGTATTATGAATCTCCAATTTGTTGCTCTTCTCATGCAAAATGAAATGCCATTAAAAGAGTCACAGCTGACTGAAGGCTTCGGCTGAGCGGAGTCTAGCGATGCACCGCGACAGATAAATATTTATATCTCCACGTGAGAGTGTGAACCTGGGCTCGGGCTTTTGAAAATTGCTGTTATTATCATGTTTCACTCATTTTTATTTTAGAGGTTTGAGGTGACAATTTAATACAGCATTAAATGAATACTTCAATGTGACGTCTTGTTTCGGGTAAATGTTTTTGAAAGGTTAAATTATCTGTAATCCTAATTGTGCCTCTGGCTATATTTATAGATCACTCCAACATATTTTACAAGAAAGAAGAGGAAGAAGGGGAGAGGGAGTGAGGATGGAGGAGGAGGAGGAGGAAGAAGTCAGCCAGCTTGAAATTAAGCATTGCTTTGTTTTAGAATGACCAAAAAATAAATAATCCAAATTTCGCTGGAACTGATATTTTGGGATAACGGTATATATGTGTCAATTAATATAATTTATTTTGGTTTCAGATAGTTTTGAAGTCAAAAAAGAATATGAAGATGATGTCACTTAGCTAATATAAAAACAAAACACTGCTGCTTTGCTTAAATGTGATCACATCAGGCTTAAAAGAAACGAACATTTCTCTGGAGGGTTTCCGAGCCCTCTTAGCACTGAGATAATGCAGAATATGCCGGAACTCAACACTGATGTTCCCAATTTCCTCTATTACACTGCAGTCAAGGCCCATAAATAACATCATCGTTCAAGATGAAACGATGTTGTACAAAACAGTTTGTAGTAAGTAGAGATGGCCTTTACTCACTGACTATGACTAAAATGCAGAACGGCTGCTCCATGCACAGCCCTGGTGAGGAGCTGCCAGGGGCAGGGCTGACGGCACCGCCAGCCGCTCCTTCTGGGTCTGCCTGCCTGTCACTCTGGTCCCACATGGGGGCTCGGGGTGGAGGACTCGGGTGCACCACCGGGTTGCCTGTGGCCTGGCTGGACCTACATGACAGTGTGACTTCTCCCTCTGTCCATTTCTTCCTTCCTCTTCCCTGCATAGGAAGATCCCTGATCAATATCTTGACCCCAAACTCTGTGGGTTTCCCCTTGGGCAAGTCACTCTGAGTGAGAGTCAGCAGACACTAGAGGCAACGGATTCAGGCCCAGCCTTTGCAGAGGTTAGGACCATCAAAAATAGAATTTGAACAGTTATGCATAAAATATTTAAAGAAACAAAGGATACGATGTCACAGGTGAGCATATAACAAGAAACCATCAGGAATGAACTGGTAGATTTTAAAAATAGAACATCAAGAAAGAAAAATACAATTTTTGAAATAATAATAAAAATATATCACTGGACAGGTGAGACAACAGGTTGAAATAGTCGAAGAGAGAATTAGGACTGGGTGACGATACGGCTGAGAAATTTACCCAGAATCAGGCAGAGATGTTTGGAGATGGAAAATGAGAAAGAAAAGTCGCGATGTAGAGGCCAGAATGAGAACATCAAATATATAGCTTTTGGAGAGACAGGAGGAGAGAGTGGAGCAGACGGGTGCTATATGAAGAGAAAAAGACGATGGAATTTCTGGAAACTGGGGAAAACCTGCTGCAGATAAGGCATTTTGCAGAGTGTGCTGGCAGATCCCTGGAAGCGTGGGGGACAAATGGCCAGGATGCTATGCATTCCCCTTAGAAAGTGGGGACTCCCTGTCTGCAAAGTGGAGCTTGAAGGGATGTCACCCAGGCCACAGGCACGTTTGGCAAGGTAAACACCTTTCCGATGTTTCTGAGAGAGAAGCAAAAAATGTGTCTGCAGCTTCCAACGGCAGAGAGGCTCTGCCGGGGGCCAGCCTTTGGCCACACAGTTTTAGGTGCTTATAGGACTTAAAACTTTAATGTGCTTTTCACATTTCAATTGATCTCTCCTCTAGGCGGGAACAGATGCAGAATGTTTCTCCTGTTCCAGAAAGCAAGTACCGTCCCGGCATGTCCTGGGGGCTTCGTCAGCATCACCCCTAGAAGTGTTAGACACGCAGCTCAGATCTGCCCAGATCGGCTGAGTCGGACTCTGCGTTTTTATAGGGTGCTGGATGTTTATAGTCGGAGTTTAAGAAGCACTGATGTAGTTGTGTAACCTTTTCTCTTTCCGGACCACCCATCTCCCATTGTTTTATTCCAATGTTTGGCTTTTACGGTGTCTGCTTTCTCAGTTTTCCTCTATTTGTGGATCATGCTTCAAATGATAATGCCTAAGCCACTGTCCTTCATGGGAGGATAAAAAGTTGTACTCCAGAGAGAGTCTCAAAAAGTCAAGCATTCATTACTAAAATCCTTCACTGAAATATGAGGTAGTAGGTAGCTTATTTAACAAGGGGTTCAGGTTTTAGGAATAACCTCTAGGTTAGGCTCAAATTAGTAATTGTTTCCCAAATACGAAGGATAAGAAAGGATTTTTGAGGTTACTTTATAAATTTTATCAATTTAGTCACTTTGACATAAAAAAATTTAACTCCTGTATTCTAAAATTTTAAAAGATATTCTTAATAATTTCATAAGACATTTCTTGATCATCTATATACTATAACTTGTTACCTCCCATAAAATTTCTAAAATTTTACTGACATTGGCTCTTAATTTTAAATATGAATTCAGGTCAGTAGGGGAAAAAAAATCAGTCAGTTTAGGAGAACTAAGATATTCAAGTAGGTTCTTGACCATTTTTTTCCTTTTTGAACTCTCTTCTGATATCGCTTAGCTAATCAGTTGATAATCACCATTTATAAGACCTGAGTTTGTTCTAGACTAACAGAAATTTGAAGAAAAGAGTATTTGTACTTAAACATTATATATTTTCCAAACTATAGAAAACAGAAAATCAAATTTAAAAAAAAAGAGAGAGACTTATAAAAGTTCACTCTGCTTAATATAGATGTTCCATTGGTCTGAAAGGCAATGTTGTTCTTTCTTGGCACAGGGTGGAAAGCAGGGTGGGATTCAGAAACAGGTAACAACTAAGGCAAGATGCTAGAGCTTAGGAAAAAATCTAACTCCTTATGGTTCAGATCTTCATAATTCTGCCTCAATGTCACATTCTACCAGAAACCAGGTCCCTTAGCAGACTGAAAGAGTTCATGATTTCTACACTGGGTTGTAGGAAATTGAGTAGACAAATGGTACTAAATTATCTTATTCAATCTTTTATGTAGCACTTACCATATACCAGGCACTGTTCTGGGCAGGTTATAAATATCACTTCACCTAAGTAGCACAATACCGAATGACAGAGGTACTTTATCCAAATAAATAGACGGAGAAGCAGGTGTAGAGAGGTTAGGTGACTTGTCAAAGATCCATAGCTGGTCAGGGGCAAAGCTGGGGTTCGAGGGTGGCAGCCAGCTGCAGAGTCTGTGCCCTCAACCACCTACCACATTGCAGAGCTGGCGAGGCTGGCTCATCAGAAAATTAATCTCAGGAAGAATTTATTCAAGTATCTAGCAATGTTCCACTTTTCTAGAGGCTGGCCTTATGGTAATATTAATCCTTCAGAACGGAGTTGAAACTCTGGATATGTTTCATTACAACGAAAAGCAATAAAAGAGAAGAAAAAAGAGAAGTCAAGGGTTGTCAAGTAACAGGAGCCGTCAGAAAGCCCAGCCCATCTGCCCCGCAGGAGAGGTCCTCTCTGGGAGCCTATCCCATCTAGTGCATGCACTTCGCACAAGCTTAATTACTTGTCCAGACCAGGCAGTTCAGAAGCACAGAAATTCGAAGGTAAAAAGCAAGAAAGAAGAGTTAACAGTAGCCACTGAAGCAGGAGACAGAAAGCTTATAAGACTAGACATAAATCCTGAAAGTAGTCTAGGCCTACTTAAAGTGGGAAGGAAGAAAGGTCTAAGACCCATGAAAAGGCCTCCGAGCATCACTGGAGAGAACAGTCAAGAACGAAGTTTACACCTCTGTTGGTTACAGTTGGCGAGGCCTGTGTCCGATCGTATGAAACAGCTACACCTGAGGATGCACGAGGCTGAGCTCGCTGCCATGTAATGTCCCTCAACACGGTGTCTGAAGTGGCCCGTGAGAAAGGTGGCTTGAGGACATTCAAACTCCTGCCTTGCGGGGGCCACTGGCAGAGCGCTGGGTGGCTGGTGTGCACTGCCCCCTCCCTCTGCACAACCGTGTTGACTTAATAAGATAATTAAGCACCATTTGTCTACTCAATTTCCTACAACCCCGTGTAGAAATCATTAACTCTTTCAGTCCACTAAGGGTCCTGGTTTCAACCATGAGTTACATGTTGGTGTGGGCTCAGCAGCCCACACTCATGACTTACTTTCAAAGTTCTGTGAGATTCTTGTGTGTCACACAGGGGGCCCCAAGGATGATGTTTATCATGTCAGGTGTCCTCTCTGTGGGGGACACCTTAGAAATAACCCCATCTGATCTTAGTACTAAGAATAGTGATATTCCTCCTTAACAACTGATTCATTTGTGTCTTCAGGCACAGGAGCTGTGTCTTATTCCGGTTTCACTTTCCATTTTGGCAACGAGGGAACCAGGGTTGAATCAGTGGCCCCACAGTAGGAAGCTTGCTGGTCATCACAGCATGTCATTCCAGGTTCCATTTCGTGTCTTCACCCTCTTCTTCCCCTTTCTATTTTTCTTTTTTCCTATTTATTCTATCTAGTATATTTCAAACTTCCTTGAAGGACACTTTGTATTCTTTCTGGAAGTAGGTCAAGAGTAAATAAATGACTGAACGACCGAACAAATGAATGAACGAATGAATAAAATGTAGATGGGGAAACTGAGGTTCAGAGACCATCTAAATGAGCAGTTCATACTGAGCTAGGATCTATGTCTCCTGACTTTTGACTTAGTGTCCATTAAATAAATTGCATTAAAAAAACCAGTGATTCTCAATCGCTAAGATCATCAACATTATATTTAAAATATGATTTATGAGAAGAAAGAAACATATAGATGTTGGATAAGTGAGACTTTTCTGGATAAAGAACATACCATGAAAATATTAATTTGTAGTAGTGAAATGAAAGAAAAGGTCTAGTACTTGAAACGCCCTGGAGCCTATTAGTGGACTTAATTTGATCCCCAATGTACTGTATGCAATACCGAGGATACATCAAATCTGCAAGTTAGGTTATAGTAACAGCCCCAGAGAGAACATTTCAAACTGCGATGTCTGTAAAGTCCAGAAATTCTGAACTCAGAGTTGCCATTGAGAAGTTGCTATTTGAATTGTGTGTCACATTTTATTAGAATGGTATCATAGCCATTTATCAGAATAACATGTTTTCATCTGCCATCGAAGTATCACTTTGCTTCAAAAGTACTGAGGTAATTTAAAAAAATATATAAAAAGAATCTGTAAGCATGACATTAAGTTCCAGAGTGGAGAAATGAAGTAGTAGACAGTTTCAAAGGTCACTAGTTAAAGCTGCATCCTGTAACGACATTCATTCAGAAGCCAGTGCCATAGCGTTTGCATCCTTACGGTACTGCCCCTGTGCTTTAGAATTTTCTTCATAATAGGGAACAGCATAAGCATTGTAGAACAAATTTCAAAAGGAATACAGCTTATAAAAGATTTACTGCGTATTAAATGAAATTTAGAGACTGACTAATGTTTTTAAGAAACAAATTAAGGATAATCCCAAGTTTCCGGAAACAGAATAGAGCTCAAAGATTTTTATAGACTTCGCTGCAAGCAGAACATAATTGATCACATTTGCAAAGACTGAAAAATAAGCAACTGCCAAGAAATACTCTGTAATGTTAGAGCATAAAAGATGACCATGAGGTAAGGGAGCTGACTTCTGAACAGACATGTCGGCGCTCACAAATCCAATGAGAGCTGTATGCAGAGCTGTCACTTTGAGAGGCCAATATTTAATGATGTGATTGTTTAAACACTTGGAAAATCCTTTGGTTTACGCAGTCAGGGCCCACAGCACTTTATTCTGAGTACTCACTGTGATAGCTAACCTTTACCTTAGAGGGGGCTTTGGAGCTATTAGGTAAAAAAACAAAGCAGGACTCTAAAAGTGAGTGTGCATGTATGCATGCATGTATATGTATGTACGTGTGTGCACGCATGTATGTGGTTCGAACATCAGTTCTGAAGACGAGTGCTGTGATGTTACAAGCAACAGTCATTTATGCCATCAGACTACAGTTTCTCAAGGTGATATAGCTCCTAGCCTGTGGCAGACTCTGAACTAAGTACCTGAATTACATGCTCCCGTTTCATCTTCAGGACTCCAAGGTTAGGTGGCGTTGTTATTGCCATTATATAAACGAAAACACTGAGTCTCCAAAGAAGTCATGTGGTTAGTAGGAGACAGGGCTGGGATTTGAACTTGGGATCGTCTGATACTGAACTTCATGCTCTTACTACTTAAAAAGTGAGGCTTCTTACAGCTCCCCTTAAACCTGGGAACACGTGCTCCACCAGGCAAACTTGTGCTGGGATTTATCCAAAGAGAGGGAGAGAGGAAAGAGAAGGAGAGGAATAGGGAGAGGGAGAGGGAGATTGAGGCTGGCAAGGGACAGTTTCATTCCTTCCCCAGGTGATTAAAAAGGGATAATGCTGATGGGTGAAAATGAGAAAATTTCCTAGCAGTAGAGTACGAGTAGGTCCTGTCTGGGGACAGGACAGGAAAAGACCAGTGAAAGCTGGATGGGATTTGGAGGTGTAAATGAATAAATATTCACAGGTTAACACCTGACTTCTGGTATGTGCAAAAAACTTCTGAAATGTTGCCAAATCTTAAGCTGAGTGATTTAAAATCAGTATGGCAATCATCAACACTGTTATACATAAGAGTATTTATCTTAAAAGTGTTACATAAATAATTAATTACCTTTATAGGATAAGCATTCCTAAATGTTAACTGTCAGGAATAGGGCTAAAGTGATTTTTAAAAGGCCAACTAGAGGGGAATTTTGGGTCAGATGTGTTCTCATCATTTCCTGACTACATATGTAAAGCTTTGGCCTTGAACGTGAACCTTTTCAGAGCTGCAAACAGAGGTAAGGCAACGTTACCTGGTGGTATTTCTTCAGGATGTTGTGCATTTCGGCCACATCCTCACTCGTAATGGTCTTGATGACGTATCTTTTGTCGTAAGACGTGTGGAATCTGGCCCCGCTCCGTGCCTGGGAGTCGTTGGGAAGGGGTGCGCTCCTGGTCAGGGAATTCTTCCCAGCGAGAAATAAGAGGGGAGGAGAGAAGAGGGCCGGTCAAAGATGTGGCTTTCTGGTTTCTGGGCAATGTGTTATCATCGCAAGTTTTCAAAAAACGTTTGCGTTTGGAGGAAATTGGTTAAGCAGGACTAACAACATTTTACAGTCGTCATATCTCGCACTGCCAGTCTTTCAAATGACACGAAGACGGCTTGGGCGTGCACTGTGATTCTGATGTCCTTAAATAAGGCGGTTGATGTCTAGAACTGGAACCAAAGTTATTTTGTTCACCTTGCTCTTTTCCGGTTTGGACAAGAGCCCAGATTTTCTTCTCAATGAAATTACATTCCAGTCATGAAAGCAAATTTAACATTCAGAGGGATGCCTTAGTGACAGGTATTCTGCCGAGCAGGAGGCACAGGGTATTTCTCCCCATTCTGAAAACATCCCCGTGAAACGGTTATTATTAATATCATCATTATTTTACAGATGAGGCGATGGGGGATCAGAAAGGTTTAATAACTGGGGGAAGGCCACACAGCGACAAAGGGGAAGAGGCATCTCCAGGGTGGCTGGCTCGGAACCCAAGTTTGAAACCAGCACACTGCTCAGAAAACTCTCCTGCCCGTGGCGTGCCCAGGAGGAGCATGGGTGGCTATATTTGAAAAGAGCTCCTCGAAGATCCTGATCTGGTCCATCTTCCACACCTCCTTCAGCCATTTTTGGGAACAACTGACCTTCTGGAGGGTGGGCAAGGCGGACTCTGACTAGGGGCCCTTCTAGTGCCACTTCGTTCCGGTATGCGGCTCATGCCATCGACACCCTAGCTGGGAGCTGGGTAAGGCTACCCCTCCCTCACGTGTGACTCTGATTCCCTCAGAGCCTCTAGCAGGCATCTCTCCTGCCCCCCGCCCCCGACCTTCTTACACTGGTCACCCAGACCCCTGGGATGAGCACACCCCCACGTCTGATAATTCCACTTGTCTGCTCATCACCCTCGCTGACTGCCCTTCGGCGTTGCTTTCCTTTCCCACCTGGTCCCACTGGGTCGTGCACGAGGGATTCCAAGGCAACAACATTTTTCCTCTTCAACCTCCTTTCTAACGTGGGCATTCAAAAGTCCCAGTGAACCAAATATTGTCTAGTTAAGGGGCAGAGCCATCTTTAGGAGGCAGCCACATCACTGCATCATAGATTTCTAGTTGAAAAGGTTCCCATTCTGTCTACTGCAGTCACATCTCTCTAACCTTTCCTTCCTTCCTAGATGGAATACCAGGACATTCAGCCATATGAAGTATGACCACGCTGCAGTGGCACAGCAGCACACGGAGGTGCTTTGCGCGCTGAGGGAAGTGGCCCGTGAGCTCATTCTCATGTCCAGGACGGGCCCGGCCTGCGTATCATTACATCATGAGATAGCACACCTTGATCTGAATGAAAGCAGGCATACCTGTCAAGTGCAGAGCCGATACTACCAATGAACTGAATTTGCCTTCCTTATTAGCTTGTTAGAAAATTGGAGAGAAGGGAAAAAAAAAATCAGTGTAACTCCCACTGACTTTAAGTAACAGGATTTGGCAGTGTTAAATTATTCTTAAGACAAATAAAGTTCATTAGATGGATTGAGAATGGTGTAAATGATTTTCAGGATAAAAATGGCTATTAACGGGAGTTTAATTCTCAGATATGATGCCTTTTCTAAAAAAAAATCTCCTTTACACACTTTTTCCTACGAAGAATAAAAGATAGAAAAATCAAACTGAATGTCTCCTGTTGGGGTTTTAAGCACTAGCAAAGAAAGAAATTGTTGCTCTTCACTAATAATCTCACCTTTTCCTCCCAAACACTGATTTGCAAAAGGTATTCCAAATAAAGCAAGAACACTAGGAATCGTAAGATTATAAATGACTTTCAGGCACAAAAGCACAGCAGGCAGACCAGGTTATAAACTTTGTACAACTGATAATACGTGTAAAATAACTTCTGGGGAGAGTGGGAAATAGTAAAGAATAATTTTGTGCAGCACAGGGCAGACTTACAGCAGCATCAGTTCCAGAGACTGTTTTCTCTGGCACATTAGCTATGAAAGTATAATGTTGTATCATGGACCAATGGGATGAAATAAAATTGAAAGCTGCATAGTCAGTGCTTCTCGAACTTTAAGGAGCAACCAAGTCACCCCGGGATCATGTTAAAATGCCGAATCTGACCCAGCAGGTGTGGGGTGGGGCATTGGGAGAAGCAGATGATGCTGATATAGCCGGTCTTTGGACCACATGTGAGAACCAAGCCTTTACTGAATGTGGCTATGATGTGTTTTGTCTGGTGCAGGGTGTGCAGAGTCTGTGCATTAAGTGTGTTATAATTACAGATTTACCTACATGAATGCCTTTTGCATTATTTTCTGTTCAACACTGGTTTGGTAAAAATAGGGAACTACAGTGAAGAATAATTCATTACATTCACTATATTAATTCATTTTAAAAAGTTTAATAATACTATGTTCAAGGCAATGTATGGATTTATAAGGTATAGTGTTAGAACTACACAGTCAAATAATGTCACAGCTCCTCAGCTCACATATTACCCCCTTCCAATTCTTTTCTTTTCCCTTCGGTTTCAAAGACTTCAATAATTATTCACTACAGACTTTTCATTAAGATATTGGCCATGGCTTAATCCTGGGATACAACTCCGTACAAATTCTAATCTTGATTCTGCTTCAACTCAGTTTTTCAATAATCACATGACTGATCCCTACTTCCAGTTTGTAAAAGGATTTTTAAAGACTCTTAGCTTTCAAATGATCAGTGAAGTCTGCCAACAGACGCTTTGTCAAAATTTAGAACATGCCTTTTACAATCACTATCAACACAAAACTATATGGATCAAATTTACTGAAAGCCTGAGACAAGCAGAAAACCAGAAGAGTAAGCACAATTATACTCAAAACACATGATCTATGGAATGATCCTAAGGCCTGGAAGAAGCCAGCTCATTGCTTCTTATTTATTTGCACAATATTCCCTCGAGATAGGAAAAGCCAGGTGCATTTTTTCCACTCGAAGATAAGGAAACTAAAGTACAACAGAGACGAGTAATTCGAGTAATTTGCCTGTGGCTCCTGCCTAAGGCTTCCTCCGAGGTAACCAAACAGTGCAGTTTACAAAGGCAAGACTAAGTGTTCGCCATTGCTTGACATCATAATCATGGCCTCTCGGAGCCTTTGACATGAGGCAGAGTGCTCATTCGTCGGTGTGGAAAGGCAACGCTGTGTAATGGCAGGGCGCTGATCTGGGACCCAGAATATGCTTTGCCACTTGTCACCCCTTGGATATGTCACAGCCTCTTTGAGCCTCAGTTTCTGGGTCTGTAAAGTGACAGGGAATACATAAGCCCAGGGGAGAGGGTGGGCTGAACTGGACTTCCACCTCAGACCTTTTATAACCCAACATGTATCTACTCAGAGACAGCATACACTGCTCTAAAAACTGCTGGAAAGCATGGGCGTTGGAAGGTGATTCGGTATGTTTGCCTACACAAGCCCAGTCCGAAGAGGCCAGGACCATCAACTCAGCAGGCGGGTAATGACGGCGTAGGGCATCTGGGCCAAGATAAAAAGGAAGATGACAACGTTTCCTAGAGCAGCATGCAAATGACAGCTCGTGGACTCCAGATGTACTCAAGGCGACTTGGGCAGGAACGAGAAAACCAGCAAAGCAAAGGAGGTCATGGCTACGGACTGAAAGTGGTTACTGAGTGGCCGTAAAATAGTCCGCGACCGAGTGAGACCGAACACTGATGTTCCTCCGTGGGCCCGGTCTGTCTGTCACACGTGAAAAACGGACATGGCATCACACGGGTGCTCGGACAAGGTTGGGAGGCCAAGAGGAGGGAGCCCCGAGAAGAAAGAGTGACCTTCGGGCGCCCGCAAGGGGTCCCTCTGCGTGTAAGTGAATCTCATGATCAGAGGGTATGACAGCTGGAAGCGACCTTAGAGATTATTCCAAACCGCTCGATTGACAGATTGGGAAACAGGGACGGGCCTGTCTCGTTCGTGAGCACCTGAGCGGGACAATGTCCGCGGGGAGCCTGGCAGGGGCCTCTCCCAGGGCTGCCGGCCCCGCCCCCCATGACCCCCTAGCGCTGCCTCCCTGCCTGGGCCTGAGACCGTGGTGGGCATTAGGATGAGACTGTTGATATATATTTTTCTGTGGTGACAAATACCTCCTAACCACAATTTAGAGCCTGAGCCAGCTGGCAGAAAACCAACCCTGTCTTTCTGTTTTCAGTTTTGCCAAGCAAAATGTGTAAAAAATATCATCGAGAACAGCCACGACGCTGACACAGTCCACAGCCCTTAATTTACGCTTGCATTAACGCGTGTACACATCTATCCTGACTTGTTCTAGGACTGCTCATTAATTCACCTGAGGCGGGTAGGAACAGGAGCCATCTCCTCTCAAGGCGAGAGCTGAGACAGATGTGTGTCTGAAGAATGAGGCTTTAAGACAGAAAAACTAAGTGCTGCTGAGCCCGGGGCTTAGAGGCAGACAACTCATGTGACACAAACACAGGGCTGAAAGACGCCTAGCACTCAGGATTTCTTACAATCCTGTGACCATGTCAGGCCTCAGAATTCTTCACATTTCTGGCCATGTGGCACAGTTCATCGTGTCTGTTCTAATTAGTTCACACATTCTAAGAAGAGCTGGAGGTTTTCATTCTCCTCTGGTCACTGGCTTTTATCTTTAAAAGACTGTCGCATCCTCTGCCTTTCCCTGCTTAAAACTGTACAGGTTTTCTTGGCAAAGAATGCCAAGGCTGAAAGGAGTCATCTTTACAGTGACAATGCTGAATTCTGAGTTATTCTCCATAATATTAATTGAAGGAGAGGGAGTTGGGAGAGAGGAAACAGAGAAAAAAAAAAAGTTAAGACAAAATTTGCAAGTTAGGACAAGATTTGCATGCAAGAAAGAAGGCCTAGCCCAAGGCACCATTAACAAAAAAATTCTTTCTCATCTTAACCACCGACACGTAAAAGGCCAAGTCTGAGATGAATACCGGAGCCAAGTAAAGGCTTCAAACGCATCGTCGATAGGCTTGGCCTAGTCGTCGACATCATTCCCATTTCCAAAGCATGATGTTCGTTTTCAGGACTCCTTCCCCCTCCCTACTTGTCTGTTTGTATGAGAACGTGCCAGATAAGATTACCCAGTGAAATCTACCTGGGGTTTGGACAGATCTGCTCCCACTAGAAAACAAATTCCTTGTCATGGCCAAAACTTAGAGAGTTACTATGTTCTGTCACACAGTGACATGTTTTAAAATTCAGAACCTAGCATTCTGATTCTCTCAGCTCAAAAGTATGAATCTGCAAAACAAGTGCTCTGTGGATATTTGGGGTCAAAGTCACAACATAATACAAAGGCAATCCAGGCCTTATTCAATGTGTGACATCTTCCACTGGTCTTCTGAAATGGCTTAATATCCTTCTCGAGTCTAGAAGCCATCGGAAGAGAAACCATTCATAAACCCACTAAGTGTGCACTCGTTAGAATGTTCTGAACATCAAAACCATCTCTCTATGTTCAGTTTAGTTTATTTAAACTTTTATTTAGTTTATTCATATTTTCTCAGGCTCGTATTTACAAAAAGCAGAGGCCTGATGACCTTTCAAGTTTCAGACAGTACTGACAATGAAGATGGGAGCCAGTAAAACTGTATGGTGACAGATGGTTACTAGACTTGGGAGCCTTAGAAGTCAAAACTGGATGACTTTGGGCAAGTCATTTAAGCTCTTTGTGCCTCAGCTTCCATATCTGGGGAAAGGTAATAATGATGAGAATAATAAGAAGTTTGGGGTTTAACTAGATAATACAGAGTTTTTATAATAGTGCCTGAAATATAGAGGCACTCAATAAATTGTGGCTATTATTTTAAAAAGCAAATTTCAACTGGTATATAATGAGAGGTACAGATCAATATTAACAAATTGTTCTGTCAGCTGCTAATTTAAATATACAGAAGAACTTGTAGAATGGGTTTTCCCACCCTGGTCAGCCTCTGGGGTGTGCCCAGTGAAAACAGAGCTAGCTATATACTTCCCCGACACCATTCAGTCTTATAGGTTCATTTCTACAGCCTTCAATAATAATCACTTATATTTTAAAAAAACATTTAGTGAATAAGTTTCAGTGGAAAATTCCCAGCCCACAAGGTTTTCCTTTTATCCTGGGCGTCTGCTCACCCCCCAGCTGAAGGGGAAGTGGGATGACAGGGGTGGGACGAGGCTCGGAAGGGCACAGAGGGTGCAGGGGGAAGGAGGTGGGGCACTCCTTCCTGAGTACCCCTCACCTCCTTCCTGAGAGGGAGGAGGGAAGGAAATTGGGGTGGATGAAGATGCCAGCGGACTCGGAGGCATGGGAGGGGGAAAGCCAGGGGAGCCCGCCATGCGGCCTCTGCTCCCTCGAGGTTCAGGCGAGAGTAGGGGGCAGTGAGCAGAAATGGGCCGAATGAGAGAGAGGGCTTGAGGACAGAGATGGAGGTTTAGAAAAGCCACCTGGGAACTGACAGCCTGAGAAGAGGCTTGTGTAACCTGTTGGGCCACCACAAAACCCACAATCCCATTCAATGCAGAGGCTTAAAAGATTTTAATTCAACCTTTAAAATATAGATGTAATGGAAATCTGATAGTGTCTTGTTGCCTTCACTGACCACAATAGTCTCTCACGGCCTGCCTTTACCACCTAACTTTCCTTTCAGCTTTCCGATCTCAGCAGGTATGGCAGAAACAGCACCAGTCAGAGGTCAAGTCAAGGGCAATGGCTCCCTCAACAGCCCCCTCCCTAACCCCTTACTCTGTTATCTGATCCTCTGCAGAAAAAGACAGTTGGACTTAATGGTTTCTAGGTTTCCTTCTAGTTCTACTAACTTCTATTCAGTGATAGTTACTGCTGTCGGTTTGTAGAGATTTAGGAAATGGGCAGTGATTTGCTATTATTTTAGGGAGAAAAAGCTAATGATAAATGTAAACAGACTGCCCAAACCATGCTCTATTTATTGGCTACTCTTTTCTTCTATACATTTGATAGTCTCATGTTATAAACTATGTAGTTCCTTAAATTCACTTGTTCTAAATGGAAATACTGTTATCATAACCCTCTACCCTAAAGACAATGACGGCCTAATCAGTGATGGAAGGGATAAAATCTTATATCAAATATAAACTAATTTTAAACTCCAAACATTCTTCTTCCTTAATGGCTTTACTGAGAATAGTTCACGTACCAGGCAATCCACCTATTTAAAATGTACAAATCAACGCTTTTTTATATTTACAAAGTCAAGCAATCAGTAGCACAATGAATTTTAGAATAGTTTTCATCACTTTAAAAATAAACCTTGACAAAGTTAACAAAATAAAACAGAAACAAACTGATGGTTGACAGAGGGAAGCGGGGTGGATGAAAAAGGGAATAAGAGGCACAAACTTCCAGTTATAAAATAAATGAGCCACAGAGATGTAATGCACGGCACAGGGAATACAGCTCATAATATCATCATGACTTTGTATGGTGACAGATGGTTACTAGATTTTACCATAGTGATCGCATCGTAAGGTGCATAAACGTCGCATCATTATGTTGTCCACCTAGTGTACTAAAATAATATTGTATGTCAACTATGTCTTAATTAAAAAAAAAAAAAAAGGAGGAAAAAAACCCTGTACCCATTAGCAGGTCCTCTCATTCTTTTCCTCAGCCCCCTAACTCGTAAACCACGAATCTATTTTCTGTCTTATATATATTTGCCTATTTGTGACATTTCATACAAATGCAATCATACGGGGCACAGGTATTTGTGCGTGGCCCAAATAGTCTCCTTGCAAGTCCCTTGAGCACAGTCATCACCCTGAAGTGATGCACCCTGGGTGGTGTCTGGGGGAGTGTAGTGACATTGTGGGTGCCTTCAATCCGGTACAGGGGACATGTTACAGTCCCAAAGCCTGATTCTTAGGATGCTCCCAGGCCCGCTGGGGAATTGGAGGTAAAATTACCTGTTTGACCAAAAACTGAAGTTCTAGGGCAAAGCTATGAGATGAAGGGCAGGATGATAGTTTAGTCCATGTTTGCTTATCTTGCCGCTCGGTAGGTGAACTTATTTGTCACCACTTCCATTCTCCATGGCCAAACCCGTTACGAACCTTACGATTATACCCGCTCTCACATCTCAGCAGCTGTGTTTGAACTCCTGGTGCCATGTCAGCCCTCAACAGGAAATAAAGGGAATAATGAGAGACGAAGCTCCCTCTTCAATGGCCTTCTTACATTTATAATTGAAAATTTATTGTCCTTTCCCTTAAGAAAGGGATTAATGGTGCTATCCTTCCTCCCAGCTCCTCTCAAAGTCTGCATTGAAGATGTTTACTTTTGCGGTGGGGGGCCCAGGATTAGTGAGGCCTCCAGAAGGGTGGAGGAAATGTAAAGGTCAATTTAATTAGCTCCTTCTAACCTGGAAGCTTCTCTATCTCTCACAAAAATGTCATGATTTAGTAACCGTGACAGTCCCCTGTACATTTCTTAACGTTTTGAACATTTAATTCTCTCGAACTACTCATATATTCTTATAGACATTTTAAAAAAATTTTGACATGTGTTTGTATTTCTGCTAAAAATCCTGTATGAAAAGTTTTTATTTTCCGTCAACGGAAAGGCCACTTAAAAGCAATGCTGCCACGCTCAAATGAGTAGAAGCCACCACTTTACAAAGCGGACCTGTCAATATCGTGTGCAAGAACCTAAGTGACAGTCATCTACTCGTGGTGACTTAATAACAGATTCAGAGATGTGACAGCTGGAGGGCCTCGGAGAGCACTGTGTTTTTCTCTCTCATTTCACAGATGAGAAAACGGAGACCTGCCAGGGCCAAGTGACTGGAAAGAGTCACACAGCATTAGTCACTGAAGATACGGGATGTAAACTAGCCTCCGAACTCCCAGGAAGATGTTCTTCGTCCTAAACCAGGCTACCTGTTTCACAGACCCGAAACCTGGAAGCCAGTCGCTGCCCTGCTGACAACTCAGGGTTATGATTACATGCCTCAAATCACACGGCCCGGGAGCTGGGAGCGCTCGCCCAGACAAGGCTGCTTTCCGGGTTTGCCTTGGACATACCTGAGCGAGCACAGATGGTCCCTGGACCTCATCAGAGAGGCGAAGACCAACAGGCTACCTAGAACATCATCATCAAGGATTTATTAAGTGCCCACTGTGTTCAAAGCCCTGTGTTAAGCTCTTGGGGGAATTTCAAAGGAAGTCTGAGCTGTGATCTCGGGTGTAGAATGGCTTTCATTACGGAGGAGAGCAATTGAACACTTATCAATAATGAAACGACTTATCAGAAAAGAGGAGTGAAAGGCAATGGGCAGCAGAGAAAGAAGCACCGTTGTAGGAACTTCACGGAGTACCATGAGATATTTAAACATCTCGGGTTGGTACTTGACTGAGGTGACGATGCCAGGGACCTGGTCCTAGGCTCGCAATGAATGAACGTGGCATCTGACCTGGACAGAGGCTCCCGGTGGCAGCTCTTGGTTGAAAATCACATGTGACAACCCAAAGCCGGTTCAGGGGCAGGAGATGCAGGCAAACAGGAAGCTGGAGTTCCGTGTGCACACGTGTGTGTGTGTGTGTGTGTGTGTGTGTGTGTGTGTGTGTGTGTGTGTGTGGCGGGGGGGACAGCTGGTGGTTGGGACAGATGTTGGTTTAACTCATAAGAGGGAGCAGAAAAGAGCATAAGAAAGATCTGATGATGCCGATGGGTAATGAGGAAGCTTCCCCAAGGTCCCTCAAGAGGCCGTGTGATCTGAGTGGGACTCTGGTCTCTGCCTAGGTGGGGTTCCCGCCCCACGTTCAGGTGAAGGCCCAGTACCTAACCTGTGAGGCCAGAGAGAATGAGCACAAACTTCCTCAGAGCGGGCTGAGCCGACCCAAGGGACAACAAGCAATCACGAAGGAATAGAAGAGCTTATCTGGTTCAATGAGTAAGCGAACCGAGGTGGTGACAGTGCAAGGACGACTGTCGAGAGAGACAAGTACCTCTGTGTCAGTCACTCCCAGACCCGGGCCTCTGCTGCAGACCCCAATCCCGAGCTCCAACTGGGACGCCCACTGCGTGACGACCAGCCTCACAAGGCACCTCCAGGTCACCTCCACACTCAATAGACTAAAAATGTAACTTCACCTTCTCTCTCTCTCCTCTCCCACCACCAAAACTTCCCTCCTCCAGCGACCGGCACCCCTGCTCTCTCAGTGTCCCTGATGCCAACACCCTTGCTCCTGTGCGGCATCAGCCACCATTCCTGTCACTTTACTCTTCTCCCTGCCTTGTGAAGATGCTTCTGCTTGACCCTGTCAGTGCCAGGTGCCTCTCTGTCAGGACAGTCCACAGCCTCCCAATTTCTTTAGCTCCCGTTGATGCGTTCTATACGTACTGCCTCAATTATCTTTAGAAAATCCACATGTCGTCACATGGCTGCCCCGTGTAAAACCTGTCTGGGTGAAGGCTTCAGCCCAGTTTCCACATTCTTTACTTTCCCACCTTTTCCTCCCAGAATCCCACCACCGTCTGTTGCTTCATGTTTTCCTGGGCCTGCGTGTTTGGCCCAGAAGGCTCACTTCTCTCTGAGTGCCCCTCACCCCCACCTCCCTCTCCTTCCACAAGTATTTCTTAATTGTCTGTTAAGAAAAAAAAAAGCACCTATGCCAGTGCCCAGGCCCACTCATTCCCAGCCTGCAGCTCGGTAAACAAGCTAGTCTCAGTTCCTGCCCTCAGGTCATTTAAATTACACTTGGGAACATTTACATTTGAAAATATAGGGACTTTATATTCTAGAGACACTGGGCAAATATTCTCCCCCAAAGTTTAATATACTTTGAAGGTCTTAACATTTAAAATTTTTATTTTTAATCCTGAAACTAGAGCATCAAAACTTTTAAAACATCAGCTTTTAAAATTAATTATTTTAAAATTAGAGTTCTCTGTTACAAATACAAAGAAAAAAAAACTGCATCGAATGCAGATACTGAGGGATTCTAATTGTGGAGACTGTAGGGGAAAAGCAAACCTGATATTATCCTCCACAAAGAACACGAGGACTCGGTTTCAATTACGTGGTGTATTCAGGTTCGATGGCAGCCTCTCTATCTTGTTTCTGGTGGGCAATCCGCACCCCAGCTCAGAATCTTTACCTGAGCCTCCCTCTAACTCCCCGAGGCTGCCGGAAGAGGGTCTGTTTCTCTGAGACTGGAAAGCAGATTTTCTTGAAGAACATTAAAAATCGGGATGTCTGGGTTTCTGTAAATCTCATTAGCATCTAATAGAAAATCTGGCATGTTATTGCTAACCGAAAAAAAAAAAAAAAGGAATTCCTTTGCTCCTCCTTTTCTTCTGTGTTTCCTACAGTGTCCAGCACGAAGCCTAACGTGCAGGAGGTGCAAATAAACATAAACTGAGTTGATAATTGTGCATGAAAGCACTGACCTAAGGGGGACCAGAGCTTAGGCTGGCAGGGGTGACGGCAGGAACAGCGGAGGCCTCCATGGGAGCTGTCGCCTTGAAAGGCATCTTATCTTAAGAGCATGGTAAGGGGGAGTCACGTTGGCCCAACAATGATCAGAAGAACGTAATTCGACTCCGATCATATTACAAACCAATGAAGTAATCTTATGCAGCATTAATAAATTGCACAAAGTTCTGAATCTGAAAGCGCCGGGCACGCACACACACACACACACACACGCACGCACGCACACAGGTTCGTTAGGTGATACTGTTTTTAGTGATGAATATTCTAGAACTGTTGCTTGAATGTGTCTTTAATAGCAAGAAAAAGGTTTTTTTTTTTTTTTTAAAAAAGACATTCAAGAAATTGAAACTGGAGGAAAGATACCAATGTTTATGGGGACAGCAGGAATGCTTTCTGTTTTCTTTTAAGAAGTTGAAGTTCACTGACAGAGGTCAATGACAAAGGCTAACAATTACTGTGTTCTGCTTTGATCAGAGTGATCAATGCTGCCTTTTTTCAGGTGCAGCACAGAGGCATTCGCACACACAAGGCAGGCCGAGACTGTTTCTCCACGGGACTTACTGTGAAGGTCTGAACACTAACTGAACTAGACAGGGGAGCTCCTTATTGCCGCCTTGATGTGAAGCTGCTAGTCTGATGGGCACGCAGTTCAGCAAAATAAACGCAGCAAAGCGAAGCAGTGTGTGGCCTGGTCCCCTTTAGCAGTCACCCTAGTGCCTCCGATAGATGATGAGGCCCCAGGGAACTGGTCCTACTTTTCAAATCAGATTGGGAGTTTTGTCCTACACGTGTCAGCTGATCCCTGCTACGCTGATGAATGAAATGTCTGGGCCGTGGCGGGCTGAAGTGGCGAGCAGCTGAGACGATGGACCCCTCTCCTGGCCCGTCCCACCGGGCCGTCCCAAGACCACGCACGTCCACTTCCGCCCCTGTGCTGTGCAGGGCACTGACCCAGAGCCAGTGTTGACGCAACTCTCTCCTTTTTTCCAAGCTAACAAAGTGGCTTGAGCCCCACGTTTACCATCTTGTCTTTGGTGTAAACACAGAGGTGCTGCCCCGGCTGGCAATTTTTTAAGAGAGAGAGACACTGGGAAAGGAACATAGAGTTTGGGAGGGAAACCAATACATCTCTGGTTTACTAAAGTTACTTTGAACACTCTCTCGCTCTTTCTCTCTCTTTTTTTTTTTAAATAGAAATACAGTTGCCAAAGAGAAAGCAGCAATTTAAATGCCAAAAGCACCAGGCTCAGCTAGCAAAGGAGTGGTGTTCGAATGATTAATTACACTCACACTGGCTCTCCTCTGAACCGCTCTCATGCTAAGAGCTTCACAGACTTGCCAATTAGTTAGTGTGAATCATCTTCCACTTGCCTAATTTGCCTTCAAAGTTTGTACTCAGCAATTTGCACTTACTTAAATATCAACTTACATGGTTTTCGTTTTAAGGGGGGGGCGGGGAGAAAAATCAGCTTATGCCTTAGTATTTCAGCAACTAACTTGGTCATTTTAGGAAATTTTAAAAATGACTTTTATTCTGCTGCAGTGCAGAGCTCAGGATGAAACGGGCCCATTTTAAATCTCATCAAACAGGGCTGATTACAAAAAAGAAATAGAAGGACTTCGTTTTGGTAATGAATTGGGGAATCTAACAAGATCCTGTTGCTTAGGCCCTCAAAAGGTGGTTTCTGCAAAATGCCAGTGTAGCCGTTTTATTTAAAAAAAAAGGGGGGGGAGGGACAGAGAGTTGGCCATGGGAGATCTTAAGACGCCAAAGTTACCAGCTGTTCACTCCTTTTAAAGTACTCCGTTTGCTTTCATAGGGCTTCTTTAAATGCAGTACTAGTTCTGAAATAATGTGGAATTATTCCTCTTTACTTTATGCAAACTTGTTTTACTGCCCCAAAATGTATTCTTTAAAAGTGACTTTTCTTTTTCCAGCAGTAAATTTCAAGTCTGAGTTTGATCTAAGTTCTTTTTCTCTAACACACGAAGGTCTAAGCTGAGTGTTGCTGGCTCTACAGGAGTCTTTAAAAGGCAACCGAGTACCGACATCCTCCGTCACACTCCCCTCAGCCCTCAGGAGCACTCTTCTCACACCTGGACCTCTGCTGGCACCTCAGCCGGGTCCACAGAGGAGGGGATGTCTGTCACCTGCAGCCTGGCCAGCACTGCTTTTCCAAATCATGGCAGCTGGGAGGCGTCTCATGCCTGAGTGAGCATGTGAGAAATTCTTGGAAACTCTCAACAGTGGGGCAGGGCAGGGTGAAAAGGCCCAAATCTTTAGGAAAGTGTACGAAGTTCTATCTGCCTTAGAGACCCTACTCTTTAAGGAAAAATACAGGGGAAGCTGTGTTAATCCTCAACTTCTGAGGTCACCCATGGTAGAAATATGGCACTTGGTGCAGGATCAATTAGATGTCCCATTTAGAGGAAGTGAGAGAAAGTGTTTACTAGATTTGAAGAGATTTAAAACAAGTTAGGACTCTCACAGTAAAAGAGACTGAGGTAAAAGACAGAAAGCTACTCTTCCATCTTTTAACAAAGATTTCTGCTTTAAAAAAAAAATATTTGGCTTTTTCGAATCTGGCTGGTTATATGAAAATCAGGTAACCGATGTCAGGTGCTTTCTTGGGAGGAAAGACTATGGATCAGCAGACATGACAGCATCACAATCTAAATTTTAAAAGTCAAAATCGAGAGCCAGGTAAATTTGGGGAGAAGTGCATTTCTTCGTGGTGCTCCCCAGAGCCGTTCCTGGGACGGGCGGGCTCCCCATGGTGACAGCAGCTTTTCGGTCACTATTCCACGATGCACCATAGCATACAAAGTGTGGCCTCTGACAAAAATGCTACAGATAAGAGTCGGGGTTGGCCAATTTAAAAAGCAGCAAATGCACAAAAACAAAAATAAATTTCTATGATTCCCAAGTGGCCTCTAGAAATATAGGAAATGAAAGTTCCATATAAACAAGGACGTTTGCACAGGCTGGTGGCACATTTGATGGCAGCAAAAAAAGGGCAGAACACCTGAAAATGAGAGTATTCAAGAAAAGTCTCACATGCCTGCTCTCTTTCCAAAGAATAACTTTTTTTCTGTTGACTACTGAAATCATATTGCATTGGGATCCCTAAACTGAAAGAACCCTTCATTTCAGAAAGAACACTGAAAATTAATATGTAAAACCAAAATTGCTATTACATAATTACTCATGATGACAAACATGCACATCCGATTTGACAGGGCAAAAGGCATGATGAAGCCCTTTTGAAGCAAACGTTGCGAAAGCAACTCACCTGGAAATCCTGATCATCGATTCCAAATCTCTCCCGCAGGTTTCGGAAAACCATGGGGCAGTATTCCTTGAACTTGAAGTGGCTCGGCATGTTTTCTCTGAAACAGGATATTGTGGGACAAAGCTCAGACATACAGAGAGATAACCAGACTTGAATCTCCCACCAGCTAGTTCTACAAAGAACCAAAACAGTGCTCGGAGTTCCCTGGCCACAGAGGGCACAGAACTTCACAGAGTTGACCCTTGAACAATGCGGGGGGCAGGGGTTAGGGGTGTCAACCCCCCACAGAGTTGAAGATCCACGTAAAACTTTTGACTCCCCCAAAACTTAACTGTTAATAGCCTTACCAATAACAGAAACAGTTGATGAACACATATTTTGTATGTTATATGTATTATAGCCTATATTCTTACAATCAAGTCAGCTAGAGGAAAGAAAATGTTATTCAAATCATAAGGGAGAGAAAATGCACTCACAGTACTGTACGTATTTATTTTACACATCTACGTATGAGTGAAACCGCACAATTCAGTCTCATGTTGTTCCAAGGTCAATGATACAACCCACAGTAAGATCCAGGGGACAGAAGGGATAGGCAATGACATTGTAACCTCTCACCACCTAGGAGCACTAGGCCTATCTGAACCTTTATATCCTGACCACGTGCTACAGCTGCTTCCCCAAAGTGGAGGAAGACGAGGTGGAAAGAGAAAGGCCGTGCGGAGAAAAACAGTGAAGGAAAAAGCAACGAATGTGGGGACTTCGGGAAGGGCAGCGGAGGGAACCGCGAACACTTGACCTTGGTGACTTCCTGAGATAAGCTTACAAAACAAGTCTGTCTCTCACTCCCTGAACGACCTACTTCGTTTTATATAAATACCACATTCTAAAAGGACACAGAGAAGATCCACTCAGATGGTCAGTCTCTAAATAGCAGTATGAGAAGAATTCATACATGAGCTTCATGTGTGAACAACGGCCCCACGTGGGAGGAATTTCTTTGAGGCTCGTCCTACTCAGTCAGAATTGTTTCTTCCTCTGTGCATCCTACCCCTCAACACACACACACTCTACTGTGCTGCTTTGCACACCAAACTGCAGTAATTTGTGTATGTGTCAGTTTTCGACCACCAAGCTGGCTGTGAACCCCACGAGGGCAGGGCCACTTCTTATACATCCTTGTGCCTCTGGCTCTCAGTGGACTGCTTAACACAAAAAATACTCCACAGTGACGTCCAAAATGACATGCAAATGAAGAAGAAATATTCTCAATGCCCGATATAGCATCCAATTATGTTTTATGAAAATGCACCTTAATTTTCTATTGTTCTATGAAGTTGTCATTTCTGTTTGTAATCATTACCAGAGTTTTGTGTAAGATAGCTGAGGTCCATAGCTGCTAAAAAAAAAAAAAAAAAAAATCCAAGCAATTTACAGCTTGAAACATTTAAATTGTAATGAGAATATCACTTTTAACATATAAGATATTCATAGAGAACAATATGCCATATGGCTAAAGGATATTACCCAAGAGGGCCTGCTGTTGCTTTTCTGAAAATGACAGATGGTTATGTTTATCACAGGATTAACTTCATCAGCAAAACTTTACTCCCACCCATTGAAAAATAATGTGATTATAGAAATTCACAAAAATCTTACTCCTGGCAGTCATGTCAGTTCTAGAAAAGCTTGTATTTGTACTTACTTGTTAAAAAGGTGATTGTCCACCTTTATCTTTGAGTAGGCTTTGAAGTCATCTGGCATCAACATAACAGGGATTTGAACATGGCTCAGTTCATTGATCTAGAAAAATACAAAATAAATGACACGGGTTATTACTATCTAGATGGAAAGTGGTTGGAACTTTCAGCCCACCTATGACCTCAGGGATGGGGAAGGGGGATGCTGGAGAAGATGAAGCACTATAAAAACTCTTGAGCAACAGGAGTGGATGAGCTTCCTGGTTGGTGCAGGCATCCACATGCTAGGAGGGTGGTACACTCCAGCGCCATGGCGACAGAAGCGCCTGCATGTTGGACCTTTCTGGGCCTTGCCCTATGTACCTCTTCATCTAGATTATAACATTTTTTTTATGACAAACTGGTAAATATAAGTAAAGCCCTCTAGCAAATTAATTGAACCCAAGGAGACAGTCTTGGGAACCCTCATGTATAGCCAGTCACTAGGAAGCACAAGTAACAACCTGAACTTGTGACTGGCCTCTGCA